>QNTS01003865.1:105247-115665 GCA_003317085.1 Hucho hucho
TTCTTCATGGAGTCAGCAGGAGCAGCGACTCCCCCTCTCCCATCTATGGAGGAGCGTGTCCTCCACCACACCACCGTCCTCCACCGGATCGGGTCGGCAATGGACCAGATGATGGAGAGAATGGACCGATGGGAGAGGGGTGGTCTCCTTCCCTCGCCCACTCAACCTTCCCCGCCTCAACAGACTCCTTCGGCGGCGTCCGGATCCAGCACGCTCCGTCTCGCCCCCCCTAAGGAGTACGATGGGACGGCGGCTGGATGTAAGGGGTTCCTGCTCCAGTTGGAGTTGTACCTGGCTACCGTCCGCCCGACACCCTCTGGGGAGGAGAGCGTGAGCGCCCTCGTCTCCTGTCTGACGGGTAGAGCCCTGGAATGGGCCAACGCAGTATGGGATGGCCCAGACTCCGCCAGGGACAACTACCCGGAGTTCGCCCGCCGTTTCCGGGCCGTGTTCGACCACCCACCAGAGGGCCGAGCGGCGGGTGAACGGCTGTTTCACCTTAGACAGGAGACGAGGAGTGCGCAGGACTTTGCTCTAGAGTTTCGGACCCTGGCTGCTGGAGCGGGGTGGAACGACCGGGCCCTGATCGACCACTACCGTTGTAGTCTCCGGGAGGATGTCCGCAGGGAGTTGGCGTGTCGAGACGCTACCCTCTCCCTCGATGAGCTGATCGACATGTCCATACGACTGGACAACCTGCTGGCGGCTCGCGGACGGTCGGGAAGGGCCCTGTTTGTTCCACCTTCCGAACCTTCCGCTCCTATCCCCATGGAGTTAGGGGGGGCAGCATCGAGGGGAACCGGAGGAGGAGGCTCCTCCTGCACCAGTTGTGGTCGGAGAGGACACACTGCCGATCGGTGCTGGGGGAGTCCCTCTGGGAATCGAGAGGGCAGGCGGAGCACTGCTCGGTCACCCCAGGTGAGTCGGCACCAGACTCACTCAGAGCTCCCTGTTGGTCACATGTTTGTATTAATCTCTTTCCCTGAGTTTTTTCCCTCTCTCCAGCATAAGGCGCTAGTCGATTCAGGCGCAGCTGGGAACTTTATTGATCGCGGACTCGCCTCGAGACTAGGTATTCCGCTAGTATCGATAGATCAACCCATCCCCGTTCACTCCCTAGATAGCAGACCGTTAGGGTCAGGGCTGGTCAGGGAGGCCACGGTTCCGCTGGACATGGTAACGCAGGGGGGTCATGGGGAGCGGATTAGTCTATACCTCATTGATGCGCCTGCGTTTCCAGTGGTGCTGGGGATTCCCTGGCTGGCTAAGCACAACCCTATGATTTCGTGGAAACAGGGGGCTCTCCAGGGGTGGTCCGAGGAGTGTTCAGGTAGGTGTGATGGAGTTTCCATCGGTGCCACAACGGTGGAGAGTCCAGACCAGGTTTCCACTGTGCGCATTCCCTCTGAATATGCCGATTTGGCTATCGCCTTCTGTAAAAAGAGGGCGACCAAATTACCACCTCATCGACGAGGGGATTGCGCGATAAACCTCCAGGTAAACGCGACACTTCCCAGGAGTCACGTGTACCCGTTGTCACAGGAGGAGACAGTGGCTATGGAGACCTATATCACTGAATCTCTGCGACAGGGGTACATTCGGCCCTCCGTATCACCCGTCTCCTCGAGTTTCTTTTTTGTGAAGAAAAAGGAGGGTGGTCTGCGCCCGTGCATTGATTATAGAGGTCTAAATGCCATCACAGTGGGATTTAGTTACCCGCTACCTCTCATTGCTACGGCGGTTGAATCATTTCACGGGGCGCGTTTTTTCACAAAACTGGACCTCAGGAGTGCTTATAATCTGGTGCGTATCCGGGAGGGAGATGAGTGGATGACAGCGTTTAGTACTACATCTGGTCATTATGAGTACCTCGTTATGCCGTATGGGTTGAAGAATGCTCCCGCCGTCTTTCAATCTTTCGTGGACGAGATTCTCAGGGACCTGCACGGGCAGGGTGTGGTGGTGTATATAGATGATATATTGATCTATTCCGCCACACGCGCCGCGCATGTGTCTCTGGTGCGCAAAGTACTTGAGCGACTGCTGGAGCATGACCTGTACGTCAAAGCGGAGAAATGTGTGTTTTCCAAACGAGCCGTTTCCTTCCTGGGATATCGCATTTCCACTTCTGGAGTGGTGATGGAGTGTGACCGCATTACAGCCGTGCGTAATTGGCCGACTCCGACCACGGTAAAGGAGGTGCAGCGGTTTTTAGGGTTTGCCAATTACTACCGGAGGTTTATCCGGGGTTTTGGTCAGGTGGCTGCTCCCATTACCTCACTGCTGAAGGGGGGGCCGGCTCGGTTGTGGTGGTCGGCGGAGGCGGACAGAGCTTTCAGTAGGTTGAAGGAGCTGTTTACTAACGCGCCCTTGCTGGCTCATCCGGACCCCTCTTTGGCGTTCATAGTGGAGGGCAGGTGGAGAGAGTGAACCAGGAGGTTGGTAGGTTTCTGCGGTCGTATTGCCAGGACCGGCCCGGGGAGTGGGCGAGGTACGTCCCATGGGCGGAGGTGGCGCAGAACTCACTCCGTCACTCCTCTACCAACATGTCACCGTTCCAGTGCGTGTTGGGCTACCAGCCAGTCCTGGCACCATTCCATCAGAGCCAGACTGAAGCTCCTGCGGTGGAGGAGTGGGTGCAGCGCTCAAAGGAGACCTGGAGATCCATCCAGGAATCATTAAAACAGGCTGGTGGGCTACAGAAGAGGAGCGCTGACCGTCACCGCAGTGAGGCCCCCGTGTTCGCACCGGGGGACCGGGTCTGGCTCTCAACCCGGAACCTGCCCCTCCGCTTGCCCTGCCGGAAGCTGGGGCCGCAGTATGTGGGGCCATTTAAAGTCCTGAGGAGGATAAACGAGGTGTGTTATAGGCTACAGCTTCCATCTTACTACCGCATTAACCCCTCGTTTCATGTGTCTCTCCTCAGGCCGGTGGTAGCTGGTCCCCTGCAGGAAGGTGAGGTGCCGGAGGCCCCCCCNGTTCGGGCGGCGTTCGGCGGTCGTCGTCACCGGCCTATTAGCTGCCACCGATCCTCTTTTCCTTTCTGTTGATTGTTCTATTGTTTGCACCTGTTTTGTGTTTTTATTCTAGGGCTATTTAAGCCGGTCAAGCCCGCCTCCTTTTGTGCGGGCTTGTTTCTCTGTTTTGGTGGACGTTCGTGTGTGTCATCATTTTATGCCCGTGTCTGTTTTTGAGCGCCTGTTTGTTTTGTGCGCCTGCCGTGTATTGGGCATTGTATTTCACACGCCGAATTAAAGAGGAGTGTTTTTCCCTACACCGTGCTCTCTGCGTCTGACTCCACACCCACCACTCCTAGCTGATCGTGACAGAGTGTGAATACTTACATAATACATCATGTTTTGCAGATTAGTGATGATTATCACGTTATCCTCCAATGATGGCGTTGCTGATTGAAGATAAAAGACGATGCAACAGAAATGGAGAGGGCAACTGAAGGTATGAAGAATAACTGTAGGAGATATCTGGAGAAGAAAAATAAATAAATACAAACATTTGTTATTTTTTGTACGTGAAATAAAGGTTTTGATTTAAATGACTGTATGAGTGTTGCCGGAAATAGAGATAGTGTGTGTGAACAATAAACGTAATATTATTGTGTTTGAGCAAATGCATTTCCTTATTTTCAATGCCTTTATGCAGAAGTTACAAGCCAATCCTTTTGAATTTGTAGTATTCCAAGTGCAGTTTCTTGTTTGATGAACAATATTATCCTCAACTGCCTGATGATGGCAGTGTTAGCTTGAGGTCAGAGAACGTTGCTTCGGCCCACTAACTTGCTATTTTCCTCTATTATTGGTTGTCTACTGTACAAATGTACTATTGAATGTCTATATACACCCCATCAATAGTTACTTGTTTCAACATTGATACCAATTAAATAAACGTTTAACTCAATTGTAAATCAACTGCTTGTGAAATGATTATGGGAGCATTATGGATTTTTTTTCAGAGAGCGAGTCAAACAGTGGAAGACAGGACAGTACTCTCAATATACTCTCTCTACTTAGGAAGTAAATATTCTGGATATCCATTGGCTTGGGGTGTATATTGTACATTTACTGCCAATTTGTGCAAAATAAAATATTTTTGACAGAGGCACACTACCGGTCTAAGGTTTTAGAACACCTACTCATTCAAGGGTTTTTCTATATTTTTACTACATTCTACATTGTAGAATAGTGAAGACATCAAAACTATGAAATAACACATATGGAATCATGTAGTAAACAAAAAAGTCAAACAAATCAAAATATATTTTATATTTGAGATTCTTCAAATAGCCACCCTTTGCCTTGATGACAGCTTTGTACACTCTTGGCATTCTCTCAACCTGCTTCATGAGGTAGTCACCTGGAATGCATTTCAAATAACAGGTGTGCCTTCTTAAAATTTAATTTGTGGAATTTCTTTCCTTCTAAATGCGTTTGAGCCAATCAGTTGTGTTGTGACAAGGTAGGGATGGTATACAGAAGATATTTGGTAATATTTGGTAATATTTGGTAATAGACCAAGTCCAGCTCAAATAAGCAAAGAGAAATGACTTTAAGACATAAATGTCAGTCAATGTCAGGATCCGTGTGTGTAGCTGGTGCGTGAGAGTCAGGCGCAGGAGAGCAGAGATAGTGAACGAAAGCACTTTACTGTGGCACAGTACAAAACTGAACGCAAATAGCGTTACAAAACAAATGCCTACAGGGAAAAGTGCAGCAGCACAAAGTACAAAAATACCAGTCTGGGGCAAACCAGCCGGAAACGTGCCACTGACAAATAAACAATCACACACACAGACATGGGGGAAACCAGAGGGTTAAATACATGACAAGTAATGAGGGAATGACAACCAGGTGTGTGGGGAAACAAGTCAAAACAAATGGAAAATGAAAAGTGGATCGGTGATGGCTAGAAGACCGGTGACGTCGACCGCCGAACACCCGAACAAGGAGAGGCACCGACTTCGGCGGAAGAATATTTCAAGAACTTTTAAGATTTCTTCAAGTGCAGTCGCAAAAACCATCAAGCGCTATGATGAAACTGGCTCTCATGAAGACCGCAACAGGAATGGAAGACCCAGAGTTACCTCTGCTGCAGAAGATAACTTCATTAGAGTTACCAGCCTCAGAAATTGCAGGCCAAATAAATGCTTCACATAGTTCAAGTAACAGACACATCTCAACATCAACTGTTCAGATGAGACTGTGTGAATCAGGCCTTCATGGTTGAATTGCTACAAAGAAACCACTTTTAAAGGACACCAATAATAAGAAGAGACATGCTTGGGCCAAGAAACACGAGCAATAGACATTATACCGGTGGAAATTTGTCTTTTGGTCTGGAGTCCAAATTGGAGATTTATGGTTCCAACCGCCGTGTCTTTGTGAGACGCAGTGTGGGTGAACAGATGCTCTCCGCATGTGTATTTCCCACTGTAAAGCATGGAGGAAGAGGTGTTATAGTGTGGGGGTGCTTTGCTGGTGACACTGTCTGTGATTTATTTAGAATTCAAGGCACACTTAACCAGCATGGCTACCACAGGATTCTGCAGCGAAATGCCATCCCATCTGGTTTGGGCTTAGTGGGACTATAATTTGTTTTTCAATAGGACAATGACCCAACACACCTTCAGGCTGTGTAAGTGCTATTTGACCAAGAAGGAGCATGATGGAGTGCTGCATCAGATGACCTGGCCTCCACAATCCCCCGACCTCAACCAAATTGAGATGGTTTGGGATGAATTGGACTGCAAAGTGAAGGAAAAGCAGCCAACAAGTGCTCAGCATATGTGGGAACTCCTTTAAGACTGTTGGAAAAGTATTCCAGGTGAAGCTGGTTGAGAGAATGCTAAGAGTGTGCAAAGCTGTCATCAAAGCAAAGCATATTTGAAGACTCTCAAATATAAAATATATTTTGATTTGTTTAACACTTTTTTGGTTACTAAATCATTCCATGTGTGTTATTTCATAGTTTTGATGTCTTTGCTATTATTCTACAATGTATAAAATAGTAAAAATTAAGAAAAACCCTTGAATGAGTAGGTGTTCTAAAACTTTTGACCGGTAGTGTACATCTAAGTCCTTGAGATCTCTTAATTCTTATAATAAACAGTCCGGTTAATTAAAATCTCAGTGTGATCATTATTAATTTCCAAACGACATGGCATTGTACAGTTCGTTATGTGACACGGATCAAATTCTCTGAAGTACTCTTGGTTGTGTTCACCAAATATAATGTATCATTTATATTGATTTATTTACACTCTCAAATCACATGTAGTAGAATATAAAGTACCACCACTAAAACTAAAATCAAGTCACTATGTGTGGAAGGTCACACATAGTAAGAATGGTGAGGACAGAGGGTCTATTTTGGTGAGCCACTCACATGAGGTCCAGAATCTATATATTAACCCACTTTCCATCCCTCCAGCCTCACAATGACAACTAATAATGTTACAGTAGCTTTTCTTCACCTGAAAGGTAAGTTTCCAGTATTAATGTAATGCCTCAAAGGAGGAAAGTGTAAAATCTGATTGTGGTAAAGGATTTTTTTTTGTGTATGTTTTGAAAGTAGCTTGCTGTCAGTGTGAGTAGGTACCCCAACAAAGAGATGTCAAGTTGAAGTTGAAGTTTGTACATGTGATTTATGTCAGGATTGTTTTAGTTTGCCAACAATTTCTATTGCAATCGAGTAAGACCAGAACTTTACTGCATTTCTTGTTTTCATGGTAAATTTCATGGTCATTTTATGAATTGGCGAACAACCAGAGAATTGTTTTCTGTTATGTGTGTTTGATATATATGATTTTTGTGAGATTTTACAGACGATATATAACCAGTTTAGCTATTTGAGCTCATAACTCCATCTCCATTTGTGTGTACAATTCATGCAGTCTAAAGTCTACATTACTAAAAAGGAGATCTCTTGGGAGAAGACCTTCCTAAATGAACTTATAAATCTGCATAAAAGCATTCTTTGATAATGCCCCAAATACTAAACACTTGTCAGATATGTTTCTAAATACTAAACACTTGTCAGATATGTTTCTAAATACTAAACACTTGTCAGATATGTTTCTAAACACTAAATTAAATAAAGACTGAATTAAATAAAGACTAAATACTACTCCGACAGATTTATTGTGTGTTAACGGTACTGACTTTCAACCATTATGTTATTACTCCAAGGTCATGTCATGTATTTAAGTTGTATGTTGTACATTTTTATTACAGTCATTTGCTGTAGTTCTCAAGAAATAAGATTGTTTTTATTTGATAATCTGCTAGAATAGATTGGAATATTATCAAAATGAACAAAATGTATTGTTTTATGTATGTTTTATCTAAAATAGTTTATCTATAGTTCTGCATGCTGAAAACTGTCCGTAATAAAATCAACTGTCTGTTATATGATGTAGTTTTGAAAATAGGTCTTTCAGTCTGTTGCAACTGTTTAACTTTTTTACATAGGGTTTGAGCATAACCTTAAGGTAAGGAGGGGCAGTTCCCCTTGCTGCTCCGTAGGCAAGCAACAGGGTCTTGAAGATGATGCAAGCTTCGACTGGAAGCCAGTGGAGTGTGTGGAGGAGCGGGGTGAGATGGGAGAACTTAGGAAGGTTGAACACCAGGTTCTGGATAAGTTACAGTGGTTTGATGGCACAAGCGAGGAACCCAGCCAACAGAGAGTAGTCTAGGCAGGACATGACAAGTGCCTGGATTAGAATCTGCACCACTTCCTGTGTGAGGAAAGCTCGTACTCTTCGGATGTTGTAGAGCAGTGGTCACCAACATCTCTTTCTGAGTCAAAATGCAAGCCGAGATCTACCACTCCAATTTTTTTTAACATGACTTAAAAAACCTAAGCCTATGCAACATCAACTAATTAAAAACAATTCTGTAGCAATGAGGCTTGTACAGTAAGCTATAGGCCCAATATATTATCACTGCATATTGGCTATGCTTGAATTTCCCTGCCAATGTTGTTCTTCTCAGACCATTCTGAAATTATATTAAAAACATTTAGGCCTATTATCACACTGGTAATAGAATATTTGTTGTATTACTTGTGAGGCACAGCTGAGTGAGCTTCTTTGTTTTTTACTGTACTGATGGCCTGCATCTGATGGTCAGTGTGGAGAGGAGAGAGCTCCCTTCGCTGATTAAAGGGAACAGTCTTCCAGCTGTTCCCTCGCCTCACTGACCATCAGATGCAGGCCATCAGTACAGTAAAAAACAAAGAAGCTCACTCAACTTAAGTCACACTGAATAATTTCTGCCTCATACACCAATTCATGTTGTTACTCTTTTTACCAGAAAGTTAAATATTCCTTGATATTAAAAGCCGCTAATAATAACAATGCAAGCTTATTGGAACACTTTGCTATACTCATTCACTACAGCTGCAGTGCTGGTTGTAGCGTGAGTGGAAGTAGGGAGCATGCACATTTTATGGCTTATAAAAGTGTTGAACAAACTGTTGACAGTGCTGAATAACAACAAACATGAACTTACTCATAAAAACAGCAGCTCTTTACTGTATTCATTGAGTCTCTCTAGTCATGGTTTTTATGATCTGAGCTATCTGATTGGCCAGCGGTAGACCTGTAAGTGGACTTGATTTGCTCTCTGGGCCTGCTGAGTATGCAGAGTTCTACCTTCAGACTCATTAAATGGTTCAAAATGGGAACACTTCGCCTTCCCAGCGCTAGGCCTTCTGAACCAAGTGCCCCTACCGCCAACAGCGCAAAACAAATAAATAAAGGAGCGACATGCCAGGTAGGATGCAATCCAAGAGTGTGCAGAGCCTGAGATGCCCAACCCCCAGAGGGTGGAGAGGAGGATCTGATGGTTGACGGTGTTGAAGGCAGTGGATAGATCTACAGTAGGAGGATGAGAACAGAGGAGAGAGAGTCAGCTTTGGCAGAGCGGAGAGCCTCCGTGACTGGTTAGGGTCAAGAAGATCGTTCTGAGAGAGATAAAGAGAGAGTTGGTCAGATACAGCAAACTCAAGTGTTTTGGAAAGACAATTATTATCTATTATTATCTATTATCACAATAATTTATGCTTCACTGCGCTGGCCTAGAAGGTGCAGTTGCAGCATAGTATGAAGATCAGGGTATTTTATATTCTGGATTTCAGGACTTTTGATCAAATCAATCAAATGTGTTATATAAAGCCCTTGTTACATCAGCTAATTTGAGGCAGCAACAGTACAAAGATAAGCATTTCAAGGGTACCGTCCATAAAAGCCAATTAATAATTTAACACAAAAATATTGATCATGAATATTATTGTTTATTATGTGTTTAGCAATGAGCTTAAGACATCTTCTCTGTCCTCATTTCAGCCAAAACCAAAGTCGAAGATCTCTGCATCTCGCAGACTCTTCTTGAAGGTAGCATTTGTGTCTTACTTCCCTGTTATTGCCACAGTCACAACTAAACAACACTTCTCCATAACGTGTGCGAGTTGTGATTTGTATACATTGATATTGAAAACACAATAGCAGTTATGCTACTAGTACACTGCTAATACATAATGGTGTAAAGTAATTATATGGTGTTGTATCCTAGACCAAACTGGTGAAGAAGGCCATGGCTATGTTGGTGGCTGAAAAGGAGCAGAAGGTGACTGACAGAGAAACCACACTGAGTGAACGAGTCCCAGGACTCAAGCTATCTGGGCTGTCTGTACAGGACCTGCAGGTAATATTAATATAGGAATATTATTTAGATACATTACTATGAGTATAAACATGTATAAACACGTACAGTACTATGAGTATAGTCATTTCTATTCAGGTACAGTACAATGAGCATAGTCATGTATAGTCAGGTACAGTACTATGAGTATAGTCATTTCTATTCAGGTACAGTACAATGAGCATAGTCATGTATAGTCAGGTACAGTATTATGAGTATAGTCATGTATATGCAGGTGCAGTACTATGAGTATAGTCATGTATATTCATGTACAGTACTATGAGTATAGTCATGTATATTCATGTACAGTACAATGAGTATAGTCATGTATATTCAGGCGCAGTACAATGAGTATAGTCATGTATATTCAGGTACAGTACTATGAGTATAGTCATTTCTATTCAGGTACAGTATTAAGAGTATAGTCATGTTTATTCAGGTACAGTACTACGAGTATAGTCATGTTTATTCATGTACAGTACAATGAGTATAGTCATGTTTATTCAGGTACAGTACTATGAGTATAGTCATGTATATTCAGGTACAGTCTATGAGTATAGTCATGTTTATTCAGGTACAGTATTATGAGTATAGTCATGTTTATTCATGTACAGTACTATGAGTATAGTCATGTTTATTCAGGTACAGTACTATGAGTATAGTCATGTTTATTCAGGTACAGTACTATGAGTATAGTCATGT
>QNTS01003866.1:10707-98279 GCA_003317085.1 Hucho hucho
TGTTGGGTTTGAGAATATGTTTCTTTGCTAATTGTTAGGTTTGAGAATATGTTTCTTTGCTACACAGGAATATGTTTGAGCTAAGGCTGATAAATTGTGGAACAATACAGTGAATTGTGCAAACACCTGGTGTCTGGCTAAGGGGCAGTATAACCTTGGGAGATAACAGTATGTTGAGCTAGGAACACATGAATAGAAAGATGTTGAGACACAAACAGGACTGAGCCTGTGGCCTCAGTAACCCCGGACAACAAGCGCCAAGAGGCTGGGACCAGCCTGTGCGCCTACTATTGGCTAGGCAAGTCTAAACCACGCCCAGCCACTGTTCTGATAGGCCCATCCCGAGGTGGGAACTAACTCTGTCAGAACATACTTATACCAATGCATTTAGCAGAAAGGGCAGTTCTCTGTTAACCCTGCGTGGTACTACATTGAACCCGTATTTACGAAGATTGCATTTACCATTTATTGCTTGACTAATAATAAAAAACATAGAAGATTCTTGGTGACTCTGTGTCACCTTTTGTCCTGATACCAGATTTGATTTTCGCAACCCTAACAGAAGCAACTTTAATTACTTATTATCTCCTCCCATGTGTCAATTCTATGCATTTATGTCGATTAACGAAACAAAGTTTTTCTTGAGTCGCATGGTTCTTAGTACTTTACCATAGCTATAACTCCTCGTGTTTCTGCTCTACCACATAGCATACATATTTTATCAACATTGAACCTCAAATCTAAACTTTTAGCGATGGTTTGAATGTGGCGAGATACAACGTTAGACTCCGTAAAACATTACTTAGTCGTGCTCTCACCCATTTTAATGTTATCTAATATCCACTAATGAACAAACTTAAACACCTAAGCTAACGTGGCTAACTCATTTAGCTAACGTTATTTCCAGATCCAAGAAAATACATCTTCAATCTACTCACCTTGCAAAGCTAGTTAGGCTCTTTACTTGTTATTTAAACACGTCAAATTATGTTGTTATTTCCCTTAAATTTACTTACCCCAACAATATTCAAACCAAATAGCATTCGTGAACTCTATAATTCTTCTGCACTCTGGTATATCCAATCTAGTGCTTTCGAACACCAACCAAAATAACCTTAACGACATTACTAAGCATCCCGTTTTACACTATCCATTCTCAAAATAGTCCCATGAGCGTAATAAAGCTAATAGAAGCGCTAAATTCAATACATTTACTGAGCTTCTTATTCTGGTTCTATGTTCTTGTTCCAATTCATAATTACCTCCCTGAATTCTTTATTTAATTTGAATTCTCCTGTTAATAGGGTAACTTTGCCTTACCATATCTAGTTTACTCTTACATCTTCGAGACGAATTAGTAGAATTTATGTGCACTTCTTTTAGCAACTCCATGGTTTTACAATAACTATTTCCAAACTTCTACCTATTTTCCTGTGATATTCATAATCATTCCTTGCTTCTTAGTTTGAACTATATTATTTCGTATTTTTTCCTTTGTAGTCTTATCTGTTTTAAACTAAATTCTAGCTTTTCTACATCTAGATGTCCATCAAATTCATACTTTTTTCTCCATCTTGGGCCGTAATATACATTTATTTTATCCTTAGACTCCATATATCTCTCATCTCCCGTAAATTCGGGAACCTCTTCTGAGGATTTACCTCCCATGTTGAATTATGATTATACGTCAATAACAATCGCAGTTGTCAATACATCTCCAGTAAGTTCGGGAACCTCTTTGGAGGATTTACTGCCCATTATTAATAAAACCTTAATAAAAACCTCTCTATATGTCTCTCCCTTGAGGTATTTTTTTACAACTCCCTATGTGTGTGCTTACCCTATATGCTCACAATCTATGTGTATCTCTTTAACCTATGTGTAACTTTATTAGGTTTCCATGATCTATGTGTGTGGTTCCTAATGTTATCAAATTACTATAGGTATGTCCTATGTGTATGTGTTTTACCATGTGTGTGTCTCCTTTCTGGAAACTTTATCTATAGAGGTGACTTTCAATCGGACATTAGATCTCACCCGTATACAACTATAAGCTATTTTCCAGGGGTTGTAAAGCCCCAGTTAACCGCCTATTTTTCTGTTGTTTCTTGGGACTTTTGAAGTTAATATCTCATATCTCACACCGCTAAATTAGGTTTCCCTCTCCTCCTCTTTGGACTTTATTTCAGTGACCAGTGACCGGTCCTGTTCGCATAGAATTACCGTCTATCTCACAAAACCTAGTTTATATCCTCACTGTGTATCGACCAGTTTAACTGTTAGGTCTTACATAAGGACTTTATTTAGGTAAGTCGTTTGAATTATCGACCTAGGCTAATTTACCATTTAAGTTATCCTATTCACAAAATCACCATCTTTTCACAGAGCACCGATTTAATATCCCTGCTTAATAACCCGTGTGTGCAAAGTCCGGATCTATTAAGATAGTTTTATTTATGGCAGTGCCTTACCTCAGGTCATTTCGGACCTGCCTCTCTGGATCGTTTATAGATCGGTTAAAGTTAACTTTCTGCTACTTTCAAAGTAGAAACTAGTAAATCTGTTAAGAATGATTAAGCTCCTATTTTTGCTAAATTCTAACACTTTAGAACCAAAATAAAGATATCTTAAATCAGTCCCCCCAAATCCGTGAATAAAGACTTTACTGACCTGTCTTGTAGACTGGGAAAAGCAATGTCGGTTGGATCTCGTCACCGTCTCTGTTGTTCTTAGATATACACCGGCCTGCAATAGTTCCCCAATGTCAGGGGGCAGGTCTTTGATTTTACGGATGCGATCATCCGCCCGTGCACGGTATTCGGCGTGTTATCTTTGTACGACAGACACAGATATTGAGATCCGGCTCGAAGGACCAAATTGTTATGGAAATTTTATACTCAATGTTCATAAACTGAACTTCAATTAAACAACTTTGCCTGTAACCCAGAATTGAAAAGATACTGGTTGAAATAAGACAGACAGAAGCCCAGTCTACCATAGTCAAATGTCAATGTTTATTCAGGAGAGCTCTGAATTTCAAAGGTGAACACAGTCTTTTATATTGTACAAGTTGAATACAAAAGATACAAATGCCCCACCCTCTCTAGGAAATAATATTTTCCCACAGTACATCCCTCGGCATAACACCATCTTGCAACATAAGTCAATTCCAGACATCTCCTATCAGTTTCTCCCTTCCCAAGGACGAGAAGGCCTCTCTCCTACGATCTAGTTTCACAAAGAATTCTTTGTTCTCACAGATACTCCTTATGGCAAGTTGTACCATCTTGTTCCACTCTCCACACAATATACATTTCTAGACACACACATCAATTGGATTATCATTTGTCTTATAACCCTATCTCTATTGCATACATTTTCAGAATGGAATATTCTTAGTATTTACTTAAACGTACAAACATTTAGTCATTAAACATGTAAATCATAAAAGAGGGTCCTGGACAAAGACAATGTCTGGGCTGGCAGTTGCTGAAAGGAATTGGCAGTTGTGGTTGGTCGGTGCTGTGTCCAGGGTTGGTGCTGGTGTTGTGGCTTGGACCGGGAAGCACAAAACTAGGGCCTGCTCGCTCCGGGTGAAGGTGTGATCTTTGGTCTCTATGTGCCTCTTCTGGTGTTCTGGTGCTGTGATTGGGTCTGGGTCTGGTACTGAAACTGTGTCTGGTGCTGGAACCGGGACTGGTGCTGGATCTGCAGAGGGGAGGAAGGACAACCTGAGGAGCACGCAGGCACACCTGGAAGCACAAGACCCGGAGGTGCTGGTACTCCCCTGTGGCCTGCTTGCTCCGGGCATAGGTCTATAGCTTTGGTCCTTCTTCCGTGCCTCTTCTAGTGTGGTGATGATTGGTTCCTGGTTCTGGTATGGTTCCGTGAGAGGGATAAGTGTAGAGGGAGGAAGGGGGAAAGGGATGGAGAGGGAGAAGTGGGGGTGGTGATCTAAACCAGGCCAGAACTTGTCCGTGTAGACCAATCTCTCCAAAATGTGGTGATCGATGATATCAAAAGCAGCATTAAGGTCTAGGAGCACAAGGACCGATGCAGAGCCTTGGTCTGACGCCTTTAAAAGGTAATTTATCACCTTCACGAGTGCAGTCTTAGTGCTATTATGGGGTCTCAAACCAGACCGAAGCGTTTCGTATACATTGTTTGTCTTCAGGAAGGCATTGAGTTGCTGCGCAACACCTTTTTTAAACGTTTTTGAGAGGAATGGGAGATTTGATACAGCTCAATAGTGTTTTTATATTTTCTGGGTCAAGGTTTGGCTTTTTCAAGAGAGGCTTTATTACTGCCACCTTTAGTGAGTTTGGTACACATCCAGTGGATAGGGAGCCGTTTATTATGTTCAACATAGGAGGGCAAAGCACAGGAAGCAACTCTTTCAGTAGTTTAGTTGGAATAGGGTCCAGTATGCAGCTTGAAGGTTTAGAGGCCATGACTATATTCATTCATGTGTCAAGAGATATAGTATTTAAAAACTTGACTGTCCCCCTTGATCCTAGGTCCTGGCAGTGTTGCAGACTCAGGACAACTGAGCTTTGGAGAAATACGCAGCTTTAAAGAGGAGTCCGTCATTTGCTTTCTAATGATCATGATATTTTCGTCAAAGAGGTTCATGAATTTATCACTGCTGAAGTGAAAGCCAGACTCTCTTGGGGAATGCTTCTTTTTAATTAGCTTTGCGACAGTTTCAAAAATAAACTTTGGATTGTTCTTATTCTCCTCAATTAAGTTGGAAAAATAGGATGATCGAACAGCAGTGAGGGCTCTTCGATACTGCACGGTACTGTCTTTTCAAGCTAATCGGAAGACTTCCAGTTTGGTGTAGCGCCATTTTCGTTCTAATTTTCTGGAAGCTTGCTTCAGGGCTCGGGTATTTTCTGTATACCAGGGAGCTAGTTTCTTATGACAAATGTTTTTTGTTTTTAGGGGTGCGACTGCATCTAGGATATTACGCAGGTTAAATTAAGTTCCTCAGTTAGGTGGTCAACCAATTGTTGTATTCTGACGTCCTTGGGTAGGTGGAGGGAGTCTGAAAGGGCATCAAGGAATCTTTGGGTTGTCCGAGAATTCATAGCATGGCTTTTGATGATCCTTGGTTGGGGTCTGAGCAGATTATTTGTTGCAATTGCAAACATAATAAAATGGTGGTCCGATAGTCCAGGATTATGAGGAAAAACATTAAGATCCACAATATTTATTCCACGGGACAGAACTAGGTCCAGTGTATGACTGTGGCAGTGAGTAGGTCCGGACAATTATTCAGTCTGCAGCTGTTTAAGTACTTTAGTCTGGTAAACGCAACCGATCGAATCATCAAATGGTACGCCTGACGTATCCATTATAACAAACTACAACTACGAAAGACTTTGATCTCTGGTGGACAAACCAGAGACTTTCTGTCGACTGACTATCCAGCAGACGGACTGGCGATCACAGAGAGGGACAACAAAGGCATACACTCGTAAATATGTAAATTGCAATTTCTTTTCGAATGAGCAGCTGTGCATGTTCAAAGTATTAGCATTTCCATTAGTGTAGACAACATTATGTACGTGGGTCCACTGAGTTTCCCACTATTGAACTGTCCCCACCCCTTTCCTTTGTCTACCAAGCCGTCACATCGGTTTAGCCCACTAGGGACTTTTTAGTGTATCATGTGAGTAACCAATGTATAACTATTGTCTGTGTGTTTATGTAATTCTGTGATTGATTAGTTAGTTAGTAAATAAATAATTTGTCAATTTGTATATCGCTGATTCATGATTTATGCTAGGGGTCGTGCAGATATCCAAGGGCTTGCGACATTGAGAATATGACTGATGAGGTAATAATACATTGATAAGTGACTGTAATCGATATGCAAATATCTTCACCCCAGTCTGAGGTCCTGAGTGCTCTGGGGCAAGTTTTCATCAAGGATCTCTCTGTACTTTGCTCCGTTCATCTTTGCCTCGATGCTGAGTAGTCCCCCAGTCCCTACCGCTGAAAAACATCCACACAGTATGATGACCAAGGCCCTTCTCCCCCAATTGCTCAGTTTGGCCGGTCGACCAGCTCCAGGAAGAGTCTTAGGGGTTCTACATTTCTTCTATTTAAGAATGATGGAGGCCACTGTGTTCTTTGGGACCTGAAATGCTGCAGAAATGTTTTGGTACCCTTCCCCAGATCTGTGCCTCGCCACAATCTTGTCTCGGCTTGGCACTGTCAACTGTGGGACCTTATACTTTACAAGATGGTGTAGCAGTCGGACGTGTGTTTTTGTCTTGTCCCTTCCTGTCCCGTGTAAACATTGTTTTTCCTTGTTTTTCTCGTATATATTTTAATATCACTATCCATCTATGGACTGAATATACTCTCCTGCAACCCGCCTCACCCAATGTGGTACGGATCTGCTATTTTTATACTTAAGAACCGGAACCCCCATCAAAAGCTAGCAAGCTAACTGGATACCAGCTAACTGGCTACTAGCTAGCCGCGGCCCGCTAGCTGTCTAGAGCACATCGGACTGTTAGCTTAAGAGGCCCATCGGACAAATTCTTTGGCCACTATACCTAGTTTGCCAATTGGCCTGGTTTACCACACGGATCGAATAGCTCCCATGATATGCAACTTTTCAGGGAAGTCAGGAACCAATATACACAGGCAGTTAGGAAAGCTAAGGCTAGCTTTTTCAAGCAGAAATTTGCATCCTGTAGCACAAACTCAAAGTTATGGGACACTGTAATGTCCATGGAGAATAAGAGCACCTCCTCCCAGCTGCCCACTGCACTGAGGCTAGGAAACACTGTCACCACCGATAAATCTACCATAACTGAGAATTTCAATAAGCATTTTTCTACGGCTGGCCATGCTTTCCACCTGGCTACCCCTACCCCGGTCAACAGCCCTGCACTCTCCACAGCAACTCGCCCAAGCCTCCCCCATTTCTCCTTCACCCAAATCCAGATAGCTGATGTTCTGAAAGAGCTGCAAAATCTGGACCCCTACAAATCTGGACCCTCTCTTTCTAAAATGATCTGCCGAAATTGTTGCAACCCCTATTACTAGCCTGTTCAACCTCTCTTTCGTGTCGTCTGAGATTCCCAAAGATTGGAAAGCTGCCGGGGTCATCCCCCTCTTCAAAGGGGGAGACACTAGACCCAAACTGCTACAGACCTATATCTATCCTACCCTGCCTTTCTAAGGTCTTCGAAAGCCAAGTTAACTAACCGACTTACCGACCATTTCGAATCCCACCGTACCTTCTCCGCTATACAGTCTGGTTTCAGAGCTGGTAATGGGTGCATCACAGCCACACTCAAGGTCCTAAACGATATCAATTTTTTGACCAATGGCGTTTATATAAATAGTGAAGAGAACAGGTCCCAAAATCGACCTGTGGTACACCATTATGTACTTCAAGAAATTCAGACTTAATCACGATGGCCTGAGTTCTGTCACTAAGATAATCATGAAACCATCAGAGCTCAGGCCTACTGAGGACGACTTAATCAATAAACTGGCATGTTCAACAGTTAACGCTTTTGATAGGTCCACAGACAAAGCAGCACACTTAATTTTACTGTCAAAAGCATTGACAAGATCCTTAACAAGTAAAGTGGTTGCTTTAATAGTGCTATGCCCAGGCATAAACCCTGATTTGTTTACATTCAAAATACATTAATCAGATAAAAAAGAGCAAAGTTGTACATTTACCAAGGAATATTCATTCCCAATATCATCGTGAATAGGCTTAGAAGTTCTTTCAAAGAGATAGATCGCTGAAATAAAATGGTGATTAAAGGCATCAATGATGGCATTTTTTTCCGTAATGAGGCCAGTGTCTGAATTAATTTGTTGTGGCAGAGAGGAGGAAGTAGAACCTTTCAGGGATTTGACCGTTTTCCAGAATTTAGCCGGGTTCCCATTACAATCCGAAAGAGCGGTTACATAATAATCAGATTTAACATTCTGATTTGTCTTACACAATGATTCATCAGTTACTTAAAAGATTGCCAGTCCGGGCCTAAGCCTCTGTTCCTGACCTTGACCCAAGCATCATCTCTTTCATGAATGACTTCTGATAATTCCAGAGTTTACCAGGCATTTGATTATCCACAATAGTATTGAAGACATCTGCAAAAAGGCTCAAAGCTAAATCAGGTTCAAGGATAGCTGAAATACATTCAAGGTCACTAAAATAAAGATCATGTAAGAAAGCCTGTTCACTGAAGTTTTTAAAGTTCCTCTTTGTGATGACACGAGGCTTCGATTTTTGTATTCTCACATCTCTTCCACAAACAACTGGGCAATGGTCACTAATGTCTTGGGCGAAGACACCAGAAGATACAGGATACGTATCTTCAATTGTAGTATTGTGTGTGCGATTTCCATCGATCCACGTTGCAGAGATCAGCACAGCAGTGCCAACAGGTGGCGAGCTAACATGTTCCCCAGCATTTTTGATTTAGTTTAATAAAAAATATTGACACAAAAGCGTTGAAAAGAGGGACAAAGTAGGCCTACTGTTGTTTAGACTTATTTGCCTCATGATTTGTCAACTCGTGCACAATTAATCTTTGGTTCAGTCCAGTGGAGGCTGCTGAGGGTAGGACGGCTCATAATAATGGGTGGAACAGAGAAATGGAATGGCATCAAACACGTCTAAACCATGCATTTGATGTATTTTCTACCTTTCCACTAATTCCACTCCAGCCATTACCATGAACCCGTCCTGCCTAAATAAGGTGCCACCAACCTCCTGTGGTTCAGTCTGATCAACTGTAACCTAATGATAACAACCACAACCAGGGATGTAGTGGAGGGTAACGTAAGGTAGCTGTTACGTTAGAATAACAGAGGATTCAATTGCGAGTGAAGTTCAACATTTATTGAAGAAAACAAGGAGAGTAGTGTAGCAGGGTCAGCTGAGGAGGTAATATAATGAACAGTCTGAGTCTTAGCAGCGCAGGGACTGAATGGGTAAACCAGATCCTCCGTGAAGGTGAGTGTAGCGAGGGGAAATCCCAAGTCCGTAAAACCAGGAAGCACCCGGCGTCGAATCCTCCACAGGAGAGACAGCAGAGCGATCGTAGAGTCCAAACAGAAACCGAAACCATCGGAGACACAGGACTCAGCCAGGGGAACGAACTAGCACACAGGAAAACAACCCAAACGAACTGACAAACACAAGACAAAGACAATGAGTATAAATAGACACAGAAGATGAGTGGCAGCTGGCGCTGATAATGAACTGAGTGGTGATCAGCGGCCACACCCACACTCACACACACACACACACACACACACACACACACACACACACACACACACACACACACACACACACACACACACAGAGCGAGCCGGTCAATTCATGAATCGTGACAGTAGCAGGCTTAAAATAAACGCCTGAAACTAGATCCCCTACATACTGGTCTTGACGAGAAGAAAAAAAACTGTTGGGGTAGGTTCTCTTCTGGCTATATCGTAAAATAAATCATGAACACAAAAATTTAATTTTAGAGTTAGTCATATGTTTAGCAGTGTGGTTGAGGTTTGGGTTAGGTTTAAAAATCACCTTTTAAGAAGATAAATTGTAGAAATAGGCAGGGTTTATGACTTTGTGGCTGTGGTAACTACTGACGACCCTCGTTAACGTCCAAAAGCGGAAGTTGCGTCACAGGTTCTCTTTTCATTTCCCCTGAAAACCGGAACATCCGGTTGTTGGGGACTCAGCAGAGGCTAAGTCAAGGGTAAACGCACACATTCGCCATTTATGCACCTTTTTATTTGTGAAATAGAGCTAACTCAACTTTTTATTTATTTTGTTAATTAGCATTTACCCACATTACTTTTCCAGCATTGATCAAAGCTCAGAATGCTTCGCGCCAGGCTCTTTGCGAACGAGTGGAATCATGAACAGTTGTTTGTTCGTTATGGTCGCCTGCGCCCCCCGGATTTGCCCCCTGGATTTGCCTTGTTAGCAGAACATTCACCACTCTCTCAAACAGCTAAACTTCACCCTGTCGCAAGTCGGGGCACAGGCTGAGGGCCAGTGAGACATGAGTAAAAGTATAGATACCTTAATAGAAAATGACTCAGGTAAAAGCCAACCAGTAAAATACTCCTTGAGTAACAGTCTAGTTTTAAAAAGTACTCAACTTTCATACTTTAGTAAAGTTCAAAATAAAAGTAAATGCTATACATCAAATTCCTTTTATTAAGCAAACCAGATGGCACTATTTTCTTCTCTTTTTTTACAGACAGACAGAGGGGTGCACTCCAACCCTCAGACATCATTAACAAATGCAGTATTTGTATTTAGTGAGTCTGCCAGGTCAGAGGCAGTAGGGATGACAACACGTTATCTTGATAGGTACGTGAAGGTACTCCTGCCTGAGCATTCGAAATGTAACTAGTACTTTTGGGTGTCAGGGAAAATGTATGGGAGTAAAAAGTACATATTTTATTTAGGAATGTAGTGGAATGAAAGTAAAAGTTATCAGAAATATAAATAGTAAAGTACAGATACCCCAAAAAATTACTTAAGTAGTACTTTAAAGTATTTTTACTTAAGTACTTAGACCACTGCTTTTGGAGAATGAGTGCACGACTGGTAAATAGTCACTTATGGATAGGTCAGTCAGTCAGTCAGTTGGCTAGCTACAGGCTAGCCAACTACAGGCTACAGACTTATTTTAGTATTGCAGTAACGTTAAAGGGCTCTGGCCAGTGTTAGCCAGCTAGCTAGCTAGAAGAAGCAAACGTTAAACTGAGCTTGACCTCAGCAGGATAAAAAGATAGGCTACTAAGTTCTCATCATAACTTTGCTTTACAGAGAGTACTGCTGAGGCAGGTTACAATGCATGCAAGAGGAGACAGAGAGAACATATGTGAAGCTAGTCACAATAAGGATTAGCCTCAATAGTGGAATTTGCAGTTGGTCTTCAAAATAAAAGGCCCTCATTGAAAGTGATGCAAATGGTTACAAATAGAGGAATCATGACATATTTGGACTAAATAATGGTATAGAAGGTTGGAATGTTGTTATATAAATTTAACAAAATACAATAATTAGTTAATTTGACAAATGTTGAAATCGCACTGTGGATGCATTAGACTTCAGAATTGCATTGGGGACATACTTATATTTCACTGTACAGCCTTACCTATGAATTGTAGATGTAATTAAATGGGGTATCAGTCTACTCACTGACACCCACAGAACTGTGAAGAGATAACACAAATATTAGGACCGTAGCTCATATTGCCAGACTCTGAAACCACAGTGAAATTAGCCAACTTAAGCTTACCAGTGAAATGACTGTGTATTGGACATACATATTGCACTGTACAGCCTTACAAATGGATTGTGGATCAATGAAATGGTCTACTCGGTGACACCCATAGAGCACAACTGCTAAAAGTCTAAATAAATATTAGCATCATAGCTCTTATTGCGGGACTTTGACTGTGGGAAATCACCTCCCCAGTCAGCCTACTGTGCATACTGACATTCATATTCAAATAAAATTGTATTTGTCACATGCTTCGTAGACAACAGGTGTAGACTAACAGTGAAATACTTACTTACGGGTCCATTTTCAACAATGCAGAGTTAAAGATTTAAAAAAAAAAGAAAATTGAAATAGTGACACAAGGAATAAATACAGTGAATAACAAATAAAGAGTAAAAATAACATGACTATATATAGGGAGTAGAAATGAACATGGCTATCTACATACAGGGAGTACCAGTACTGAGTTGATGTGCAGGGGTACGAGGTCATTGAGGTAGCCATGTACTGTACAGCCTTACCTAAGGATTGTGGATAAATGAAAAGAGGTATCAGTGTACTCAGTGACACCCACAGAACACAACTGTGAAGAGACACATATTAGCGTCCTAACTCTTATTGGAGGACTTTGAGTGTGGGAAATCACCTCCCCAGTCAGCCTATTGTGCGTATTGGTTTGTTTCAATCCTGCCCACATGCCCATAGCTGGCAGCACACATGTAATCATCAATTCAGAGTGCAGCTGCATGAGACCTGATCGTAATGCCTGAGGTAAATGTGGGTTAACTTTGGATATACCTATAGGGCTAGTTAGGAACCATAGGTAAATTACACAATGTACATGACAATGTTAAAATTCCAATAGCTCCAAATTTCAATTACTTAAAAACCTCAAACCAACTATAAATTGTAGAAATTCATATTCAAATATTGAAAGCATTTAATGAAAAAACTAAAATGTGTGCAACATGAAAATATTCTCTAATTTCCATTGTATAATTATTGATGGTCCCTAACTAGCCCCGGAGATAGGCTATCCAAAGTCAAACCAATTTTGCCTCGACCACACACCAGAAGCTAATTGGCAAAATGATTTGTCTAACTCTTCCCAACTGCGAACACACACAGACGAGACACCCACATCAAACCACACCCCAAAACGAACTCATGTTTGAATTCAGTCATGGCCCATAGAGATAGATAGGACTCATCTTTAAATCTGCAACATTATAGCGTCTGTGACAGCATAGGCAGCACCCTTGAGGCAACAATCCATTGGAATCCCCACCCAGTTGACTACTTTAAAATGGTGGAAGTAAAGTGGAGGCTTTCAATGGCAATGTACATGCGAAAATGGTTTATATCCATAATGAGTCCTCTATCTATCTCTATGTCATGGCCGCTACCATTTTAATGAACCAAATCTAAAAGGAGGCCAAATCGGGATATTCAGCCGCCCTTTTAAAAAAATGGGGGCGAGAATGGGCTTCCATACTATCACAATTTTGTTAGACTCGTTGGTTTTGTATAATGCTATACATTGCAATACACACATTGCTAGTGGTTCGCACCGTTACACCAGTCCGTGTTTTCCTACATACCCTATCTGCCCCAGCTGACTGGTAGTAGTTGTTTACTGGTGAATAGACATAGAGAAGAAAAGGTGGGAACCCGAGAGGTGCTGTATACGATAATCGAAGTTTTTCCACATAGCACTTTATTATGCCATTAAGTTTGTTTACTTCATATTTCTGATTCTGACAGCGGTTATTTTCTTTATTTAATTGCCGGTTTTGAAGCCTCGTTCTTTTATATTAGCTGTTTTGCTAGATAATCTGAAGACGGGAGTTCTCACTTTTTAGCAATGTGCTGGAAGCGGGGGCTATTTGTTTAGTGGCTAAACGTAACGTTCGCTGGATCCATTGTTTGTTCTAGTTTTTTTTGGGGGGGGGGGTACCCCATGTTGCCATGGGCTGGCTGTAGCGACTGAATCAGTTCAGAGGAAGGTGTTTAAAATATATCCACGTTTTTCCTGCACGTATCCAAAGTTCATGGGATGTGTTCACATTTCTCTTCTCACGTTTTAAAACTAGGTGTTTTTCCTGTGATACGGCGAAGAAGTGCAATTACTTGGAAGTGCATGAAACACTCCGACCTGTGGATTACAGGAAGCTACCCAACTCGCCAACGTTAGCCAGCTTCTTGGGTCTATAGAAGTTCGGCTACATAACTGGATTTTTGGAAAGAAGAGGACACATATTTCTAATTTAAGAATTTATTTTAAATAATTGCTTTATAGGGAAATACTGTCTCGGGGTGCTTTTCAATATTGGAACCTCTTTTATCGTGGAATGAGGCCGTGGCTAGTTACTTACTAGTTCAGCTAGCAGTGTGGGATTTATTTTTTCTCGAATCGGAATACTTTTTTATATCAAACATATTAAAGTGAACTATCCCATACAATTGTGGAAAATTACGCTTTTTATTCGCAAATGTGTCGCCAGAACACACGATCACGCTATTTAGTGGTCATTTTTTCAGGGAGAACCGAAATCACAAAGTTGGCTGAGAATATATTGCTGTTAATTAAGATACAACCACGTTGGACCCCTGGCCCCTTTTTAGGGGGGCTAACTGGACTAGCTAGTTTACTAGCTTGATTGATCTTTTTTTGAATACTTTTTGTTATTTGATTTCTTAAACATATCTTAAACGAACTTTGGATATCTTCAAAACACACAAAGAGAACACAATCGAAGTCACAATGCGGCTTGGGACCTCAGCGGTTGTTTTGGTTACTTTTATCTACATTGTATGCCCGTGTGTCCTAACAAATGGAGAAAGTAAGTAACGCAATAGTTGTAATGCAATGTTATGTTGCTGGCTATACACGCCACATATAATTCTACTAACCCATTATTGGTTGCACATTTTTCTGCACAACATTTTAAAAGGAATTTATTCAAAATTAGTTTTCCTTTATTCTTAAGTAAAGTATTGTTTGCAGTGTCACATGCACAATATGGTTGTTTCACCATTTTGCCACGACACAACTTTACCTTAAGTATGGGAAACACATTTGCACCCCATGCTACTAATATTTGCTAGCAACGTTATTACAGAATACCCACCGACCCCTCTTAAAAATAATATTATTGAGGCCTGGCGTGGATGCGTTAACTGGAGGGCCAGAATCGCTCCTGTTACTGGACTAGGGTGGTCTTTTACAGCGAATCTAAACTGGAAGTTGCCGGATTCGCTTGCACGTATAGGCCTCTTCGTGGCGACTTGCTACACACACTCACGTTGTAGCACGACATGTAAATGCATTTAGCCATCGTAAGAGGGTCCCTGAAAACCTCATAAATTCATATTTAGCCTACATTGTGGGTTTGCTCTAGCTAACGTTAGCGATTGAAGAATGAGGTTTCCTAGTATAACGCTAATTAACCATCGCGAGCGGTGTGGATGTTCCATGGAATTGTTTACGGGAGGTATAGGCGATCAAAACCCTATCTGGTTATTGACTACGGTGTTTATATAGCTTGCTAGTTAGCATCGACTGCTAACATTGCTCCCAAACTCTAAAACAACTATATGGGTTAGCTGCGTAGCTAGATATTGTTTACGCTTGTCCATCCCTCAAAATAAATGCCAAAAATAATGTTGACATTCACACCCTCATTTCACCATGTGCCAGACAATTACTGTGAGGATGTTAACTACAGAGTAGTATTGAAATGGGAGCAACAACAAGATTCCAGCTATAGCTGTATATCCTATTCCTTGTGTTATGAGACATTTTATTCATTTTGTTATGCTGGGCATTTTGTTTGAAAAACAAGGCAAATCAGTGTTTTTAAATTGTGGCTTGTAGCTACATTTGCAGCGTATTGATAGTTGTTGGCCAAGTCTATATCACATAGCTTTATTTGAGCTATCCATGTCTGAGAGAAATATAAACCCTACACTCCCTGTGTTTTGATCCAAACATTTTTAGATCAGTATTTAATAATTTCACAGCATGCAATATGGTTGTCTCTAATCTTCTATTTTAGAATGACTCAGAGCCATGCATACAAGATAAGGTGCAATGCCATACATTTTATTTTATATACACATTTTTTTTCTAGCAATATGGAATATTTTCTAGATGAGTGGATCTGGAGTAGCTATTTTCAGACTTGCCTCTGGCAATTTTGTGCTGCACTGAATTTTGCATAATGAAAATGTGTAATTTACAATCTTTGCATATTTCTCTTGCTACATGACTGTCAGAATTATGCTCTGTTTGCTTCCTTGTAAAGCTGACACATGAGGATCAACAGGTCCTATCTAGAACATTCTATCTAGAACATAAGAGGCTGATTGTAAACCTTAGGGAAATAACTAGTAGGCATACCTGTGATGTCCGCATGAAGTGAAAGCATCTGTATCACATCCGGCTGGGATTGGGAGTCCCATAGGGCGGCGCACAATTGTTCCAGCGTCGTCCGGGTTTGTCCAGGGTAGGCCGTCATTGCAAATACAAGGGGCGGCAGGTAGCCTAGTGGTTAGAGGTTGCTGGATCGAATCCCAGAGCTGACAAGGTAAACGTGTGGTTCTTCCCCTGAACAAGGCAGTTATCTCACTGTTCCCCGATAGGCCGTCATTGTAAATAAGAATTTGTTCTTAACTGACTTTCCTAGTTAAATAAAAGGTAAAAAAAAAATATATATGTGCTGCAATTTCAAAGATTTTACTGCGTTACAGTTCAAATATGGAGATCAGTCAATTGAAATAAATTCATTTCTGATATGCCTCTTTGTCACAAGTACCTTAAAAAGTTAAGGGCATTGATCAGAACCAGTCAGTATCTGGCGTGACCACCATTTACCTCATGCAGCGCAACACCTCTCATTCGCATAGAGTTGATCAGGCTGTTGATTGTGGAATGTGGTCCACCCCTCCAATGGCTGTGCGAATATTGGCGGGAACTGGAACACTGTTGTACATGTCGATCCAGAGCACCCAAAACATGCTTAATGTGTGACATGTCTGGTGAGTATGCAGGCCACTGGGACATTTTCAGCTGCCAGGAATGTTTTATTACCCCTTTTTCTCCCCAATTTCGTGGTATCCAATTGGTAGTTAGTCTTGTCCCATCGCTGCAACTCCCCTGACCCGGCCTGGGATCGAACCCGGGGCTGTAGTAAGTGTGGCACAGCCCAAGTGGCACAGCCTTAGACCGCTTGGGAGGCCCCCAAGATTGACCTCCTTGGCCAGAATGCCAAGTGTCATGTCTTGAGGAAACCTGGCACCATCCCTCTGGTGAAGCGTGGTGGTGGCAGCATCATGCTGTGGGTTATGTTTCAGCTGCAGAGACTGGGAGACTAGTCGGGATTGAGGTGAAAGATGAACGGAGCAAAGAACAGAGAGATCCTTGATGAAAACCTGCTCAAGACCTCCGACTGGGACGAAGGTTCATCTTCCGACAGGACAACGACCCTACAGTGATTTTGTACGTTTGCCCACTGACAAAGAAATGCTCAGTCTATAATTTTAATGGTAGGTTTATTTGAACAGTGAGAGACAGAATAACAAAAAAAATCCAGAAAAACGCATGTGAAAAAAAATGTTATAAATTGATTTGCATTTTAATGAGGGAAATAAGTATTTGACCCCTCTGCAAAACATGACTTAGTACTTGCTGGAAAACCCTTGTTGGCTATCAGAGGTCAGACGTTTCTTGTAGTTGGCCACCAGGTTTGCACACATCTCAGGAGGGATTTTGTCCCACTCCTCTTTGGAGATCTTCTCCAAGTCATTAAGGTTTCAAGGCTGACTTATGGCAACTCGAACCTTCAGCTCCCTCCACAGATTTTCTATGGGATTAAGGTCTGGAGACTGGCTAGGCCACTCCAGGACCTTAATGTGCGTCTTCTTGAGCCACTCCTTTGTTGCCATGGCTGTGTGTTTTGGGTCATTGTTATGCTGGAATACCCATCCATGACCCATTTTCAATGCCCTGGCTGAGGGAAAGAGGTTCTCACCGAAGATTTGACGGTACATGGCCCCGTCCATCGTCCCTTTGATGCGGTGAAGTTGTCCTGTCCCCTTAGCAGAAAAACACCCCCAAAGCATAATGTTTCCACCTCCATGTTTGATGGTGGGGATGGTGTTCTTGGGGTCATAGGCAGCATTCCTCCTCCTCCAAACACGGCGAGTTGAGTTGATGCCAAAGAGCTCCATTTTGGTCTCATCTGACCACAACACTTTCACCCAGTTGTCCTCTGAATCATTCAGATGTTCATTGGCAAACTTCAGACGGGCATGTATATGTGCTTTCTTGAGCAGGGGGACCTTGCGGGCGCTGCAGGATTTCAGTCCTTCACGGCGTAGTGTGTTACCAATTGTTTTCTTGGTGACTATGGTCCCAGCTGCCTTGAGATCATTGACAAGATCCTCCCGTGTAGTTCTGGGCTGATTCCTCACCGTTCTCATGATCATTGCAACTCCACAAGGTGAGATCTTGCATGGAGCCCCAGGCCGAGGGAGATTGACAGTTCTTTTGTGTTTCTTCCATTTGCGACTAATCGCACCAACTGTTGTCACCTTCTCACCAAGCTGCTTGGCGATGGTCTTGTAGCCCATTCCAGCCTTGTGTAGGTCTACAATCTTGTCCCTGACATCCTTGGAGAGCTCTTTGGTCTTGGCCAATGTGGAGAGTTTGGAATCTGATTTGATTGATTGCTTCTGTGAACAGGTGTCTTTTATACAGGTAACAAGCTGAAATTAGGAGCACTCCCTTTAACCTCTTGGGGATAATTGAGGAGCGCTGGGGCGCTAGCGCCCTGTTCCCGACACTACCCGGTGAAATGTAAGGCGCCAAATTCAAAATCCAAAAGTTGAATTATTAAATATTCATCAATATACATTCATCAAAAGCTCTGATTCTTGGCAATATCACAACGTTGTCAGATTTCAAATAGGCTTTACGGCGAAAGCACAACATTTGATTGTTTGAGGATAGCACCTCTCCTATTTTCCACATTAGCATAAATTCATATCCATCACGGGTCACACACAACCCATATAAGAGCTAAAATAAATCACTTACCTTTCGAAGAACGTCTGCTGAGGGCATCTCAAGTGTCCAATGAAGACATCCAATGGTTCTTTTGTTAGAAAAAGTCCTTTATTATATCCATAAATCTCCGTTTGGTTGGCGCGTTGTGTTCAGAAAATCCACCGTCGAGTCGCCCATTGACCCGTGAAGAGAACGCGTTCAAACTATACATATCAACTTTGTCCAAACAAATCAAACATTTTTAATGTATCCTTTTATGAATATTATCTATAATATTTCAACCGGATAATAACCTGAACGATAGGAAAGGAAAAAATCAGAGCACGCGAGACCGTGAACGCATGTCATTCTATTGAGTTCCGGTGTCCACGTCGAAGTTCTTCTATTTGCTTCTAATTCAACCTAACGTCATCAAACCCTGTCTAGACTGTTGACATCCAGTGGAAGCCATAGGTACAGCAGTCTAAGTCCTACATAACATTGAATCCTATAGGCAGACAGGAGAAAAAGGTCAACAACAAAAAAACTGCCGATCCGGATGGTATATCAGTTCTGTTATACTCACAGACATCATTTTAACGGTTTTAGAAACTTCAGTGTTTTCTGTCCAATAGTACTAATTATGTGGATATCCTAGTTTCTGGGCCTTAGTGGCAGGCATTTTACTTTGGGCACGCCAGACTCTCCAAAACTGACACCACTGCTGCTGATCCCTAAGTAGTTAAGAGTGTGCTCCTAATCTCAGCTCGTTACCTGTATAAAAGACACCTGGGAGCCAGAAATCTTTCTGTTTGAGAGGTGAGGTGTGTTTATGCATCCGTCAAACATGGAAGGTTTAGCCTTCCCTAATGTTGGAAGATGTTTTCTAACAGTCTATAATCTGTAGGTATCTGAAAAAGTTACCTATGGGAAGATTATAGGTTTCCCTCATCAAATCAAACGAGGCAAAGGTCCCTTCTATAAATAGATCCCTTATGGTATTGATCCTTAGTTCTCCCCATCGCTCAAAGGTGTTATCAAGGTTAGAGGGGGCAAAGGAGGGATTCCTGGCAATGGGGAGCAGGGATTGATATTGGTGAAGATGGACTTTAATTTGCTTCCAGATTCGGACTGTGCTATGTATAATAGGATTGTTACTATAAAGTGACATCTCCAAATTGACAGGCAAGAAAATCACAGTGCCAATAGATAGGGGTGGCAATCCTCACGCTCCATACTAAGCCAACCGTCATCCAGCAAAAATGTAACAGCACTGAGGTTAGCGGCCCAATAGTAAAATATACAATCTGGGAGAGATAATCCGTCCATCTTGGATTTAGAGTCTTTTTTATTTTTATTTTTTTATAACCTATCATGTGTGTTTTGTAATACTGGGATGTTCTGGAATGGGTGAAGCAGTTGTGGGAGAAAGACCTTGGTCTCAATTAGAGACTGACCGATATAGTTCCACCGACATTATTGGCCTTTTGCAGATATCTATCGGCTGATAATTCCACTGATAACCGATATTCAATAAACAGGATGGGGTAAAAGGGGAATCTCGTGGTTATCTGAACCATTGCCGACATTTTCATGATTTGTTGTTATTGTCACAATGAAAGAAAGAAAACGAGAATCTCAGTTCTGGAGACTTTAAAATTTTTTGGGGGTAGAATGTTAAAATATAATTATGCTGACACCATTTAAAATATAATTGAAAGCAATAACATGCTTAACCATGATGTTGCTAAAAGCGTAAGGTTTAAAATGGTGCGATTCGTCCATATTTCAAAGTTGATAAATAAATCAATAGCAAGCATTATTGTGCATTGACTGCTTGTCAGAATGCAGGTTTTCCTCCCTATGGCACTTGTAACTTGAATGTGCCTCGGTATATTTCTCTCGCATAGAACACAAGCTGACTAGGTAAATAGATCAACTATTTTACTATGGGGTTGTCTGATTTTTCTATTCATTACTCATTTGCAGAGGGAACGTAAATGTTTTTATCTTTTAAAGTGTGCCTCAATAGATTTTGTTCATGTTTCATATTTTTTTGGTGTGGTTTCAATGATTTTGTTGTGGCACTGCGTCAGTTAACTACTTCGGGAGTAGCGGCGCGCTAGCGGGCTACCCGGTGAAATGTAAGGCGCCAAATTCAAAATCCAAAAGTTGAATTATTAAACATGCCTCAATATACAAGTGTTGCATAGTCATCAAAAGCTCTGATTATTGGCACTATCACAGCGTTGTCTGATTTCAAAGGCTTTACGGCGAAAGCACTACATTTGATTGTTTGAGGGTAGCACCTCCAATATTTTTTCCATTAGCATAAATTCATAAACCATCACGGTTCACACAACACATTTCACAGCGAAAACAAATCCCTTACCTTTTGAAGAACTTCTGCTGAGGGCTTCCCAAGTTTCCAACGAAGACAATCCATGGTTCTTTTGTTACAATAAAAATTTACATTACACATGGCATATCACATTTAACAAACCAAACATTCAAATACCGGTATAGAAGGTAAAGTAAAAACCCAAACCGGTCCCTGCATCAATACCGGTATACTGCCCAGCCCTAATGCAGTGTATCACCCATTTAGCTATAAAAGAGAGGCGAGATTAGATCTTCTCCCTGTATGATCACTAACGTTACCACAGAGTACGTCTTTGACGTTACCTTCTCTGGCGGCTATGTCATCACATACTCCACGCACCAAACTTTGTTCCTAACTGGGAAATTTGGAATGCAGCGAGAGGTAAGCAACGTGTTAGAAAGAATGCTGTGATTTATAGTTGATAAAGAAGCTAATTTATAGTTAGTGTGTGTGTTTTTCAATAGTGCAAATTACACAAGTTAATGTTAGCTAGCTGAGGTTAGCTAGCTAGCTGCACTGCCTTAAAGTATTCACACCCCTTGACCCCCTCCCCCTTTCAAATGTGTGAATTGTTTTCAGTCAACATTTTCAACCCCTTTTGTTATGGCAAGCATAGATAAGCTAAGGAGTAAAAATGTGCTTAACAAGTCACATAAGTTGCATGGACTCACACTTGAGTGCAATAGTGTTAAACATTATTTTTGAATGACTGCCTTATCTCTGTACCCCACACATACAATTGTCTGTAACGTTCCTCAGTCGAGCAGTGAATTAACACACATTCAACCAGAAAGACCAGGGAGGTGTATTAATACATCCAGTCACTAGAAAGATAGACGTCCTTCCTAATTCATTTGCCGGAGAGGAAGGAAGGGATTTCACCATGATGCTAGGGGTAACTTTAAAACAGATTTTAATGGCTGTGATAGGAGAGAAGTGAGGATGGATCAACATTATAGTTACTGCATAATACAAACCTAATTGACAGAGTGAAAAGATGGAAGCCTGTACAGAATAAAAAATATTCCAAAACATGAATCAACAAAGCGCTAAAGAAATACTGCAAAAAATGTGGCAGTGCAATTTAGCTTTTTGTCCTGAATACAAAGTGTTATGTTAAAGGACAAATCCAATACCACACATTACGGAGGACAATAACCTAAAATACAAGGCCAAATCTACACTGGAGTTGCTTACCAAGAAGACAATGAATGTTTCTGAGTGACTGAGTTGTGGTTTTGACATAAATCTTCTTAAATCAATGGCAAGACTTAAATGGTTGTCTAGCAATGATCACCAACTAATTTGACAGCTTGAATAATTCTTAAAAGTAATGGGCAAACGTTGCACAATATATGTGTGGAAAGCTTAGACTTACCCAGAAAGACTCACAGCTGTAATCGCTTCCAAAGGTGCTTCTACAAAGTGTGAATAGTTCTGTATTTAATTTTCCAAAATGTATTGTGTGTAGATGGGTGAGTATCAATTTAAGCAATTTTGAATTCCGGCTCTAACTCAACAAAATAAGGAATAAGTCAAAGGGTATGAATACTTTCTTAAGGCACTGCGTTAGCATCAAAGTTGGCAAGCTAATATTACCACCCGCCAATGAATGTTGTAGGTTTCTCAAATCCAAATGATTGACTTGAGCACAGAATGCATCCCTACGTGTTCTACAAATAGAATATCAGAGTTCAGAGCATGATGTCATGTTATATCAGAATGAGTGCTTCATCCAATATCACATGACTGCTGTGAGCAACTTGATGTCCTTAAGTCCCACTACGAAATATTTTTTTCTGCCATAATTACACCAAAAACCAAAAGATTCTGGATGAAATGTTTCTAAAACAAATCTATTACTAGTAAAAAGTGATGTGGTATATTAGTCTTTCATTTTTTGTGACCTGAGTCTTTTTACCAAAATATTGTAGTTCTTTGTTTGATTATCTACCAGATATGAAACAAAATGACAAACACTTTGAAAACAGCTACTGCAGCATTTATTTTGCTATAAATGTACTCATACTTAACTCTTTTTATTCGGAAATGCGAGTGAAATGCTTGGAGCCCTGACCAACCGCCAACATGGCTGGTGAAACGGACATCTTACCCACCAATGCCAAAATGTACCCGCATTTGGCAGTGTTGTTGTCCTATGCCAGGTCGCGATTCGTTGAAGTTAAATAACAAAGCAACTGATTTTGTTTCTGCCCTGTTACGTCAGCTTCCCAGAATCTCCATTCGACATTCAAGAGTTTAGATGACGGTCTTGAACAGATTCTCTTCTAACCAGTGATGTAAACATTATTCTTAGATTCCGTTTGGCCTTTTGAATAGTGTTAGTTGAAACGGCGCATACACCCCAAATAAGCGATTTAACAAAAATACACTTGACTCATTGGCAACCCACTTGAATCAAAATGCAACACTTCAAAGTAAGGTGTCTTCTACAAGTTGTCCTCTAACCATTATTCCCAGATTGTTTATTTTTTAGCTGTGTTTTAACAGGACCTACAACCTTATCTCCCCCCCTCTCACGCTTTGGATTTCAATGTGATAATCGATACATAAAAGTCAACTCACATTTAGGCGATCCAATAGGCCAATTTCAATCTAAAATAACATTTATCTTTCTGTCTGAATGACGTGCCCAAAGTAAACTGCCTGTTGCTCAGGCCCTGAAGCCAGGATATGCATATAATTGGTACCTTTGGAAAGAAAACACTTTGAAGTTTGTAGAAATGTTAAAATAATGTAGGATAATATAACACAATAGATATAGTAGGAGAAAATCCAAAGGAAAACTAACCAGATTTTTGTTGTTGTTGAGACCAGGCTCTTACAAAGGAAAGTATAGAGGAATACTGAATTCTAGCTCCCAGGATGCAATTCCTATGGCTTCCACAGGGTGTCAGCAGTCTATGTTCAAGATTTCAGGCTTGTAACTTCCCAAACGAATAAAAAATATCAGTTTTAGTACAGGGACACAGTCTTGGAAATTAAGACAAGACGCACCTGTTTCCTATTGAACATACAGAAAGAAGTAAGAAATATTTTAGTTTGATTTACGTTTTAGGGTATCTGAGGAGAAAATAGAAACTTAGTTTGACTTGTTGGAACAAAGTTTAGCGGTAGATTTTCGGATTCCTTTCTCTGCATGTTGAACGAGTGGATTACTCAAATCGATGGCGCCAACTAATTTGACTTTTTGGTATATAAAGAAAGATTTTATCTAACAAACCACACTACATGTTATAGCTGGAACCCTTTTGATGACAAATCGGAAGAAGATTTTCAAAAAGTAAGTGAATATTTAATCGCTATTTGTGAATTTATGAAACCTGTGCCAGTGGAAAAATATTTTGATGCGGGGCGCCATCCTCAAACAGACAAAACACAGCACGACATAGAGACCTAAGACGACAACATAGCAAGGCAGCAACGCATGACAACACAGCATGGAACAGAATGCACAGAACATGGTTGTCATGAGAATTTTGCTATCTCAATTGTTGACATAAACTATCAATCAGGCTTTGAATAATTCCCAGAGGTTGTAGGGATCTGGTTAATAACGAATTAGACAAAGTCCCAAATCTGCAATCGGTCAAGTTTGTTTATTCATGAGAATTCTGAACCCCACATGTGAACAGTCTTTTTATATTGTACAAGCTTTAACTTCTTAGGGGGCGGCTGCATAGGTGACAGTTTTGGAGAGTCTGGCGTGCCCAAAGTAAAATGCCTGCCACTCAGGCCCAGAAAATAGGATATGCACATAATTAGTACTATTGGATAGGAAACACTCAGAAGTTTCTAAAAGTGTTAAAATAATGTATGTGAGTATAACAGAACTGATATAGCAGGCGAAAACCTGAGGAAAATCCATCCTGATTTTTTTGTACTTGACCTTCTCCAGGCTGCCTCTTCATTTTTATTTTAACCAGGACTAAGATTGCAGTACCTATGGCTTCCACTAGATGTCAGCAGTCTTTATACAAAGACTGGGAGCGATAGGAGTAAGCAAAACGGATAGGAAGAGGAAATGGTCAAGGGAGCTCAGATGTCAACAAGATTTCTTGGGCGCGAGACTGGGTGCATGCCCCACTTTATTTTACTTATATAACGTATAGGTGACCAAATATTATCGCTAATATTCATAAAAGGATAGCTAAGGATGCATTATAACTGGTGTTTGATTTGTTTAGGAAAGGTTTATAGGTATATTTGAACGTGTTCTCTTCACGTTTCAATGGGCGATTCGACGTTGGATTTTCTGAACATAACGCGCCAACCAAACAGAGATTTATGGATATAATAAATGACTTTTTCTAACAAAAGAACCATTGGATGTCTTCGTTGGACACTTGGGAAGCCCTCAGCAGAAGTTCTTCAAAAGGTAAGGGATTTGTTTTCGCTGTGATATGGGTTTTGTGTGACCCGCGCTGGTTTATGAATTTATGCTAATGGAAAAATATTGGAAGGTGCTATCCTCAAACAATCCAATGTTGTGCTTTCGCCGTAAAGCCTTTTTGAAATCTGACAACGCTGTGATATTACCAAGAAGCAGAACTTTTGATGACTATGCAACACTTGTATATTGATGAATGTTTAATAATTCAACTTTTGGATCCAGCGCCCCACTGCTCCCTAAGTAGTTAAGCTGAATACAGATGATACAAATGCTCCACCTTCTCTAGGCAACAGTACTTTTCCACAGCGGCTTATCACGTTTTGCAACATAATTCAATCTGGACAGTTCCTAGCCGTCCCTCCCGTCCCGAGGACAGGATCTGTCTTATCTAGTTGTTCTCACAAGAAGTATTTTGTTCTCTCAAATACACCATGGCCTAGTCCCTAAAAAGTTCTAGGCACGCACATAATGGGATTCTTTTGTTTGTTCTCTAACCCCATTGCATACATTTTCAGAATGGAATATTCTTAGTCATTACTTAAACATTGTTGGGTGCAGACAACAGCACAAACAGTTTTCGTATCAACTATTCCTCAACACCGGCTCACCCAGACTCAAGTGCTGGGTCATAAAATCTGTGTGATACTCCATCTTATTCTGGCAACAAACCTTTCGACAGGGTTAAGAGGGTGACATCAATTTGTTATAGTTTTGTGGGTTAAATTAGGATTATTTCCTTTCCTCACCCAAGTAAATATGGCCACGTTGTTTTTGAAAAACGAGTGGACCAGAGGAGCGTCTCTCAGAATCAATTGCGTCATTAAGTTTTGATGATTGATTAGTTTAAATGTGATGGGTCGTAAATAAATTTATTGATCTGAGGAAAAATTTATCCTGGATAGAAAATGAAACATTTTTAATGTTCTTATGTTATGTTCTGTACACAGTATTGTGGCCAATTTAACTTGAGGCCATTTCCATGGAAAAGGCCCCATGAGCACCAACGTGAAGTTCATAGAAGAACATCAAATTTGGTGTCAAATGAAAGCTAAAAGTCTATTTTTGAGAGATTAAGGGGTGTGTATATACAGTGCATTTGGAAAGTATTCAGACCACTTTTTCCACATTTTGATACATTGTAACCTAATTCTAAACATTTATTAATTAACTTTTTATCCCCTTATCAATCTACACAATACCCCATAACGACAAAGCATAAAATTTTTTTTTTTTGCATTTTGGCAAATTTGTTAAATAAAAAAACTGACATTTTAGTTAAGTGTTCAGACCCTTTACTCAGTACTTTGTTGAAGCACCTTTGGCAGCGATTACAGCCTCAAGTCGTCTTGGGTATGACACTACAAGCTTGGCAGACTTGTTTTTGGGGAGTTTCTCCCATTCCTCTCTGCAGATCCTCTCAAACTATGTCAGTATGGATGGGGAGCACAGCTATTCTCAGGTCTCTCCAGAGATCAGGTTCAAGTCCGGGCTCTGGCTGGGCCACTGCAGGACATTCAGAGACTTGTCCCGAAACCACTCCTGCGTTGTCTTGGCTGTGGGCTTTGGATTGTTGTCCTGTTGCAAGGTGAACCTTCACCCCAGTCTGAGGTCCTGAGCGCTCTGGAGCAGATTTTCATCATGGATCTCTTTACTCTCCTCCATTCATCTTTCCCTTGATCCTGACTAGTCTCCCAGTCCCTGCCTCTGAAAACCCCCCGCAGCATGATGCTGCCACCACCAAGCTTCACCGTAGGGACGGTGCCAAGTTTCCTCCAGATGTGACGCTTGGTATTCAGGCCAAGAGTTCAATCTTGGCTTCATCAGACCAGAGAATCTTGTTACATGGTCTGAGTCTTTTAGGTGACTTTTAGCGAATGACAATCGGGCCATCGTGCTTCTGTTGGGCCACGCTACCATTTAGGCCTAATTTGGTGGAGTGCTGTAGAGATCGTTGTCCTTCTGGAAGATTATCCACAGAGGAACTCTAGAGCTCTGTCATCGGATTCTTGGTCACCTCCCTGACCAAGGCCCTTCTCCCACGATTTCTCAGTTTGGCCGGGCAGCCAGCTCGAGGAAGAGTCTTGGTGGTTCCAAACTTGAAATGCTGCAGACATTTTTTGATGCTCTTCCCCAGATCTGTTCCTCAACACAATCCTGTCTCTGAGATCTATGTACAATTCATTCGACCTCGTGGCTTGGTTTTTGCTCTGACATGCACTGCCAACTGTTGGACCTTTTATATAGACAGGTGTGTGCTTTTCAAAATGATGTCCAATCCAATTGAATTTACCACATGTGGACTCCAATCAAACAACTCATGGACGATCAATGGACACTGGATGCACCTGAGCACAGTTTTGAGTCTCATAGGAAAGGGTCTGAATACTTAGGTAAATAAGGTATTTAAAAAAAAATACATTTGCATAAACATCCGAACCTGTTTTGTCATGGGGTATTGTGTGTAGATTGAGATTACAGAATTGATTAAGTAATGTAACAAAATGTGGAAAAAGTCAAAGGGTCTGAATACTTTCCGAATGCACTGTACATTTTTCAAACATTTTCCATCCTGAAATTAGGAATAAACAAAGGTTTTGATTTCTGGTCAAACAGATGGAGAAGGGGTCTTAGAAAACATCTACCAGAAGGTATTAAAATGCATCAAAGCACAATGTTGAAGTTGACCCTTGCCAAGTAATATCAAAATGTTATATATATAATTTAGCAGAATTTATTTGCCTTCTGAGCAGTTCCATAGTAAGGTGAACCTGAAAAAACAAAATGGCTTATTTCGTAATTAAACTACTTAATTTTTAACTTGAATGTGTGTATTTTGAAGTCAAGACTACATTTGGCCTTTTATATTTGTTATTGTATCTACAAAGTATTTTCAGTCAACCAGATTTCATAGCATTTTGCAATGGCTCACAGAACTTGTGTTTATGACCAAGTCGGAAGGTTAATAAAGCAATATAACAACAAAAAAATAGAACGCTGATTTGGACTTCAGCTGTCAAGCCTGAGGTGATTTACAATCTGTCAAATGTCTATGAAAAATGCAACCCTGTGCCACTGGTAAGTTGTAATTCAATGAACATATTTTTTGTAACAATTTTTAGGGCCTTCCCCAGTGATGTACTGGGCCGTACGCACTACCCTCTGTAGTGCCTTGCGTTCTGAGGCCGAGCAGTTGCCATACCAGGCAGTGATGCAACCAGTCAGGATGCTCTCGATTGTGCAGCTGTAGAACCTTTTTGAGGATCTGAGGACCCATGCCAAATCTTTTCAGTCTCCTGAGGGGGAATAGGCTTTGTCGTGCCCTCTTCACGACGGTCTTGGTGTGTTTGGACCATGATAGTGTTTTGGTGATGTGGACACCAAGGAACTTGAAGCTCTCAACCTGCTCCACTACAGCCCTGTCGATGAGAATGGGGGGCGTGCTCGGTCCTCCTTTTCCTGTAGTCCACAATCCTGTTCATTGTCTTGATCATGTTGAGGGAGAGGTTGTTGTCCTGGCACCACACGGCAAGGTCTCTGACCTCCCTATAGGCTGTCTGATCGTTGTTGGTGATCAGGCCAACCACCGTTGTCATAGACAAACTTAATGATGGTGTTGGAGTCGTGCCTGGCCGTGCAGTCATGAGTGAATGGGGAGTACAGGAGGGGACTGAGCATGCGCACCTGAGGGTCCCCCGTGTTGAGGATCAGCATGGCAAATGTGTTGTTACCTACCCTTTACCACCTGGGGGTGGCCCGTCAGGAAGTCCAGGATCCAATTGCAGAGGGAGGTGTTTAGTTCCGGTGTCCTTAGCTTAGTGATGAGCTTTGAGGGCACTATGGTGTTGAACGCTGAGCTGTAGTCAATGAATAGCATTCTCATGTAGGTGTTCCTTTTGTCCAAGTGGGAAAGGGCAGTGTGCAGTAGAGATTGCATCATCTGTTGGGGCGGTATGCAAATTATAGTGGGTCTAGGGTTTCTGGGATATTGGTGTTGACATGAGCAATGACCTGGCTTTTCAAAGCACTTCATGGCTACAGATGTGAGCGCTACGGGTCGGTAGTCAATTAGGCAGGTTACCTTAGTGTTCTTGGACACAGGGACTATGGTGGTCTGCTTGAAACATGTTGGTATTACAGACTCCGACAGGGAAAGGTTGAAAATGTCAGTGAAGACACTTTCCAGTTGGTCAGCGCATGCTCGGTGTACATGTCCTGGTAATCCGTGAATGTTGACTGTCCTGTTTAAAGGTCTTGCTCACGTTGGCTACGGAAAGTGCGATCACAGTCTGGAATAGCTGATGCTCTCATGCATGCTTCTGTGTTGCTTACCTCGACGCGAGCATAGAAGTAATTTAGTTTGTCTGGTAGGCTCGTGTCACTGGGCAGCTTGCGGCTGTGCTTGCCTTTTTGTAGTCCTGTGATGGTTTGTAGGCCCTTCCACATCCGACAAGAGTCAGAGCCGGTGTAGTACGATTCAATCTTAGTCCAGTATTGACGCTTTGCCTGTTTGATGGTTCGTCGGAGGGCATAGTGGGATTTCTTATAAGCTTCCGGGTTTGAGTCCTGCTCCTTGAAAGCGGCAGCTCTAGCCTTTAGCTCAGTGCGGATGCTGCCTGTTTCTGGTTGGGGTATGTACGTACGGTCACTGTGGGGACGACGTCATCGATGCACTTATTGATGAAGCCAATGACCGATGTGGTGTACTCCTCAATGCAATTGGAGGAATCCCGGAACATAGTCCAGTCTGTGCTGGCAAAACAGTCCTGTAGCTTAGCATCTGCTTCATCTGACCACTTTTATTGATCTAGTCACTGGTGCTTCCTGCTTTAATTTTTGCTTGTAAGCAGGAATCAGGAGGATAGAATTATGGTCAGATTTACCAAATGGAGGGTGAGGGAGAGCTGTGTATGCATCTGTGTGTAGTGTATAAGTGGTCCAGAGTTCTTTTCCCTCTGGTTGCACATTTTCACATGTTGATAGAAATTTGATAAAACTGATTTGTCCCCGGCTACTAGGAGCGTTGCTCCTGGGTGAGCGTTTTCTTGTTTGCTTATGGCGGAATACAGCTCATTCAATGCTATCTTAGTGCCAGCCTCTGACTGTGGTGGTATGTAAACAGCTACAAAGAATATAGATGGAAACTCGGTAGGTAATGTTGTCTGCAGCTTATCATGAGAAACTCTACTTCAGGAGATCAATAGCTCGAAACTTCCTTTGATATCGTGCACCAGCTGTTGTTTACAAAAATACAGACTGCCGCCCCTTGTCTTACCAGACACCGCTGTTCTATCCTGCCGGTACATCGTATATAACCAGTCAGCTGTATGTTGATATTGTCGTCGTTCAGCCACGACTCCGTGAAGCATAAGATGTTAGTTTTTAATGTCCTGTTGGTAGTTTAAACTTCCCAATAACTTGTCCAAAGATTACATGTTTGCGAGGAGAACTGAGGGGAGTGGGGGTTTATTCGATCGCCTCCTACTCCTCAGAAGGCAGCCCGCCCTCCGGCCTCTTTCTCCACCTCTTCACGCAGATTACTGGGGTCGGGGCCTGTTCCAGAGGGAGCCGTATATCCTCCGATCGGGCTCATCAGAGTCGTGAAAGAAGAAAATGGATTCAGCTAGTCCATGGTGAGTAATCGCAGTCCTAATGTCTAGAAGTTATTTTTGGTCATAAGAGACGTTAGCGGCAACATTGTGTACAAAAATAGTAAAGGAATAAGATATAAACAACAAAAAAACTATCGGTTGTGGGTACGTAAAACGTCTGCCTTCTGCTCTGGCGCCATTTCATAAATATACACGTCAACATGTTTGTTCATTCTGTGAGACATTTTGTTTCTCATTTTGTGTGCAAATTTCACATCTATAATGCTGGAATTGCCCTTTTTGTAAGTTTAAGAAATATTGCCTATTGTCTCCCAACTGTTCACTGTGTCCCCTAAATCAGGTAGGCACATTCCTTCATATGATGTGGAAGTGCATGAATTTAAATGTTTTCGATCTATGTTACGTAATGACGATAGCCGTTGAATCTTTCAATCAGAGAAAATTACTGCTGGCAGGCAGTAAAAAATTTTTACACCGAGATGGCAACCACTTCTCTCCCATTTAACCATTGGATACAGTTATAACATTAGAATTCTCGACAGGGGTAGTGAATGGTGCTAGTCAAGGAAATTTGAGGCCTGGACAAATATACTTTTATTTTATTTTACTTTAACCACGTAAGCCAGTTGAGAATAAGTGCTCATTTACAACTGCGACCTGGCCAAGATAAAGCAAAGCAGTGCGACACAAACAACAACACAGAGTTACACATGGAATAAACAAACGTACAGTCAATAACACAATACAAAAAGTCTATATACAGTGTGTGCAAATGACGTAAGGAGGTAAGGCAATAAATGGGCCATAGTAGCGAAGTAATTACAATTTAGCAAATGAACACTGGCATGATAGATGTGCAGATGATGATGTGCAAGTACAAATGCTGGTGTGCAAAAGAGCAAAAAAAGTAAATAAAAACAATATGGGGATGAGGTAGGTAGTTGGATAGTCTATTTACAGATGGGCTGTGTACAGCTGCAGCCATCAGGTAGCTGATGTTTAAAGTTAGTGAGGGAAATATAAGTCTCCAACTTCAGCGATTTTTGCAATTCGTTCCAGTCGTTGGCAGCAGAGAACTGGAAGGAAAGGCGGCCAAAGGAGGTGTTGGCTTTGGGGATGACCAGTGATATATACCTTCTGGAGTGCGTGCTACGGGTGGGTGTTGTTATGGTGACCAGTGAGCTGAGATAAGGCAGAGCTTTACCTAGCATAGACTTATCGATGACCTGGAGCCAGTGGGTCTGGCGACGAATATGTAGCAAGGGCCAGCCAACGAGAGCATACAGGTTGTAGTGGTGGGTTGTATATGGGGCTTTGGTGACAAAACGGATGGCACTGTGATATACTGCATCCAGTTTGCTGACTACAGTGTTGGAGGCTATTTTGTAAATGACATCGCCGAAGTTGAGGATCGGTAGGATAGTCCGTTTTACGAGGGTATGTTTGGCAGCGTGAGTGAAGGCTTTGTTGCGAAATAGGAAGCCGATTTCTAGATTTAATTTAGGTTTGGAGATGTTTAATATGAGTCCGGAAGGAGAGTTTACAGTCTAGCCAGACACCTACATATTTGTAGTTGTCCACATATTTTAAGTCAGAACTGTCCAGAGTAGTGATGCTAGTAGGGCAGCTAGTAGGGCTTCGATCGGTTGAAGAGCATGCAGTTAGTTTTACTAGTGTTTTAAGAGCAGTTGGAGGCCACTGAAGGAGTGTTTGGCATTGAAGCTCATTTGGAGGTTTGTTAACTTCTTGCCGCACGGATCCCGTGAGCGAGATCGTTTTCGTTAAAAACAAAACACCAAATTCAAAATAAGAATTCGTAATATTTAACATTCATGGAAATACAAGTGTTGCACATGGTTACAAAGCTTAGAGTCTTGGTAATATATAAATCTGTTGTCAGATTTCAAAAAGGCTTTACAGCGAAAGCAAAACATTTGATTATCTGAGGTCAGCACCTCACAAAAATAGCTTTTTCAACCAGCACTGGGGACACAAAATCACAAATTAAAGATATAAAAACTCACTTACTTTTTAAGATCTTCTGATGTTTCCAACCAGGAGGGTCCCAGCTACAAAACCGCTGTTCGGTTTGTTCGATAAAGTACATATTTATATCCGAAAAACACAGTTTAGACGGCGCCATTGAATTCAGAAATCCACAGGAAACACCTCCGTCAAAACGACGACAAAAGTCTAAATTGCTCCCGGTAAACTTAGTCTATTTTTGTCAAACAAAGACTCTATATAATCCTTAGGTTGTCTAAAATGTAAAAAAAACGTGCGGAAACAACTATGTTCAATAGACGAGGCAAATTCCCTCGTGAGTGCTCTCCCCAGAACTCGCCCAGATACTGTTTTTCTTCCGGTGCACGCTTTCCTTCATGTGAAAAAATGTATTCATTTTTCAAAATACAAGCCCAAAGCCATCAATAGTAGACTGTTACCATATAGGGGAAGCCATAGGAATAGGAAAATGGTGGATGGATTCAATGCTTTTCAATAGCTTTTCAAAATAATATTTTTTTTTTCTGGTCGGATTTCCTTCGGGTTTTCGCCTGCCAAATCAGTTCTGTTATAGCCACAGACATAATTTTAACGGTTTTGGGAAATTCAGTCTTTTCTATCCAAAGCTACTAAATGATATGCATATCCTAGCTTCTGGGCCTGAGTGACAGCCCGTTTACTTTGGGCACGTCAGACAGGCGGAAACTAGGAATTCTGCCCCCTAGCTGTAAGAGGTTAAGTGTCCAAAGATGGGCCAGATGTATACAGAATGGTGTCGTCTGCGTAGAGGTGGATCAAGGAATCACCAGCAGCAAGAGCAACATCGTTGATATATACAGAGAAAAGAGTCGCCCCGAGAATTGAACCCTGTGGTACCCCCATAGAGACTGCCAGAGGTCCGGACAACAGGCCCTCTGATTTGACACACTGAACTCTATCAGAGAAGTAGTTGGTAAACCAGGCGAGGCAATCATTTGAGAAACCAAGGCTGTTGAGTCTGCCAATAAGAATGTGGTGATTGACAGTCGAAAGCCTTGGCCAGGTCGATGAATATGGCTGCACAGTAATGTCTCTTATCGATGGCGGTTATGAGGTGCACCCATGACCAGCTCTGAAACCAGATTGCATAGCGGAGAAGGTACAGTGGGATTCAAAATGGTCGGTAATCTGTTAACTTGGATCTAAACCAATCATAGATGTGAAACAGACAAGTTTGGACAGCACATTACAGAAGAGCACACTAGAGTACAGTATGATGTACTCGTGAAACAGACTTATTTGATTTGGTTCAGATTTGGTCCGTACCTACCAAATTTGGTCTTGTTTGGGGGGGGGGGGCTCATTTGAATAATGGCCAAACATGCAAAGGGTGGGTTGTTTACCTTAGCAAACAATGGCTTTTGTTTGGCATACATTTTAACGTGATAAATTGGAGAGTTCACTTCGTTCTGCCCTTAACCAACTCAATTGAATATAATAAGAATTTGTGCTCCTGCCTGCCTATGTTTAGGAAGAGTTTTGAAAAGGGCAAACTATGACTACTAGTTGTTCAGTTTCTTGCTTTAAGAGCGGGTTAAATAAAGTGATATCATTCTGGAAAACAGACACAGTGCTGATTTTCAGGTTATTTAAGCACAGATTGATCCTTCAGGAGATGCAAATGTCTTCCCTTTTTTAAATAACATGTAATGTCAACTACACATACTACTAGGTTTCCACATGCTTCAACTGGAGGACCTTTCTTACGCTCTCTTTGAGTTTCTCCAGGTAAGAACACAGGTATGCTAATAGTTTTTAGGTCAGTAGTTTATAAAGTCAACCCCAGCCTTACACTCAACCCCGTGTTAGTTTACTATGTTAACTGTTCAGAGTTTGAGTTGTTTTTTTTCTGCTTTGTCTGACCTTGTCACTTCTCTGTTGGCGTGCTCTATGGTTCATTGTGCTTTATGGTCAGGTCATTATTGTAAAAGAGAATGTGTTCTCAAGGACACGTTTTTTTAAAATATATTTTTATATTTAACCCTTATTTAACTAGGCAAGTCAGTTAAGAACAAATTCTTATTTACAATGACGGCTAATTGTGGCTAACTGCCTTGTTCAGGGGCAGAACGACAGATTTTTACCTTGTCAGCTCCGGGATTCGATCTAGCAACATTTCGGTTACTGGCCCAACGCTCTAACCACTAGGCTACCTGCCGCCCAAATGGTTAAACAAAGGTAAATAAATAGTGGACTAAAGTAAGTTGTGATTTAATTACTTGCTATCTGTTTTTTTGTTTTTTTTTCTACCTCAAGAATATTTCTAAAACAGGAGCAAGACAAGTTTTCACAAAATGGGTTTACACTTTATTTACTGCTCTAATGGAACCCAATATGGTGACTGACTGGCTCATTCCCTGGCCTGTCTGTATGAGGACAAAGCCACTGGGAGCTGGAGCCCAACCTCTCTCTAGGACTGTTATCCATGTGTTAATGGACCCACTGTGCATGTGTCTTATCAGTGGTGATGGTGAGTGCTGAAACACAAAGGTGTGTGTGTGTGTGTGTGACCCATAACAACATAACAAGGTCTGGTGGTCTACTCTACCCCTACTGTGGAGATGGCTGCCCCTTAATGTGGGTGAGCTGCTGTGGAGTCGCGCGTAGCCCCAGGATCTACCCCTCGCTCCCTCTTCATCCTCCCTCTCCATATCTCTCTCTGTCCCTGCCTCTTTTCCACCCCTCCCTTCCACTCTCCCCCTCTTCCTCTCTCCCCACTTTCTCTTCATCTAGCTCTCCCTTCCCCTCCATCCCTCGCTCTGTTTTTATGGAGGGTGAGAGTTTCACTCTCATCCAGTGATTTGTTTTTCTCACACTGCAGATGAACACAGGCAGCGCGCACCCCCCCGTATGGGGTGGGAAAGCCTGCTCTATCATAGACCTTGAAGGTGTGAACATCATCAATTTGTCATCTTTTTTTTCATTTCAATCGCTTTCTTCTTTCATTATGCTCTCCAGCTGTCATATGTGATGCTTAGTATGTGCACCTGCCTGTAATGAAAGAATGGACACGTAGTCAGTGTCACGTGCCCATGCTTACACTGTCTTGATGGCGACGTGTGTTAAATGGCTGGTGTCAACAGATTGTCTTCCCCTGAATAGGCTGAGATTGGTTTCTATGGTAATCTTGCTGCCTATGTCTGTTGGTCCACCGACTTTATTTCTCCCTCCCCAAATGTAACTGCCACTGCTTGCTCGCTCACGCTCTCTCTGCATATATTATAGCCTGTTTTGTCTCGCAACAAGAATTATATTAATAAATATTTTCCCAGGCTTAAACAGGGCTGTTCAGTGATCTGTGTGGAGTCAGAGTTGACTGGTAGCTGAAAGTACAGTAAGCTTGATATGCTAGCACTGGAGCTAAATGCGTTTAACTAAGCTGCCATTTAAATAATGGAACCTGCTAGCTACACGAAAAAGATGGAATGAATTAGGGATGTGAAAAATTGGCAATTTTCCTTGATATTTTCTGCCATCAAAAAAAAAAATTCTGTTTCCCTTTTTAAAATGATAAGAAAAAAATCATAAAATTCCATGTCAATTCACAATGCAGAATAGTAGGCCTATTATGTACTGAATGTATGACCGTCAAGGCCGGGCAATGAAGTTATCTACCGCAACACTTTACAGACACAACGCAGCTACCGTAACATGTCGATAGCAACAATTGAGACAATTAAAAAGAAATTGCTGCATCGGTAGAGTTTGCATCTTTTCAGACAGTCCGGCATAGAATGTTCTGTATTGTTTCCCTGACAACAATAAACGTTGTTGATTTGAAGTTTTGTTTTTATGCTGTTTTTTTAGGGTATCGTAGCTAGATGTGTTTTATTTCTACTAAATGTCTTGGTAAGGCACAGCATTTAACAGCCTTTTAAAGTACTTTTTAAAACTTTTTTTAAGAGAGACTGGTGAGTGCCAGATATTTCACTGGATGTTTAAATGTGAAGCATCCAGTTGGCATTTCCACTCACCACCAAAGTTTTGAGTTATTGCACACGCTCACTTCAGATTAGGCGTTCCCTAACGGAAATATGCAAATAAATGGTAGAACGCGCCAATAGGATCTCACTAGCTCGTGCTTGACTTTCCACCTCCTTGCTTGGACTGCCCACTATGAATAATTTGCTATCTTGGGTTATTTATACAAATCTTTGGTGCAGCAGTTTGAGATTATTTGATTGACAGTCCTGGCCACCTAGTGATGGACTTTAGTCCTGCTTTGGAAGTGGCATTCCTTTACAGACAAGTAAAATGCCTGTTTATATCCAGAGAAGGTTTCATGTCAGCATTTAAAAAGCCATAGTGTAGCCTACCCTAATACCCTTGACATAAAGGCTTTACGGTATGTTGCCTGTAAAAACAGCCCATGTCATACAGTCCCGTTCTTACCACATTCTTGCTGGGATAAGCCTTTATCTCCCTTGCACATGCCGGCAAGTTTAGGAGTGGGAGTAGACGTGGGTGGACGTCCATTTTAATAAATCCATTGAACATAAACAAAGAAATCCATTATTTGTTTTAGGCAGGTCCTAAGAAACATAGGACTTATATTTTGGGTTTAATTATGTTACTGGTCTGTGCAGCATATACGCTACATAGTGGTGGCATGCACATGAAATATATAGTTATTTTGCTAACTAAACAGACAAGACACACTAGGTTACCGTAATGTCACACACACACACACACACACACACACTCACACTCACTGGCTACTTTATTAGGTACACCCAGTACCAGGTCAGACCCTCCCTTGCCTCCGGAACAGCTTATATTCTTCAGGGCATGGATTCTACAAGGTGTCGGAAACATTCGTTGCTCAGTTGGTATCGAGGGACCTAACGTGCCAGGAAAACATTCCCCATACTAGTACGCCACCAGCCTGTACCAGGCAGGATGTGTCCACGGTCCTGACTCTGCCATCAGCATGACTTAACAGGAACTGGGATTCATCGAACCAGGCCATGTTTTTCCGCTCCTCAATTGTCCAGTGTTGGGGATTGCATGCCCATTGGAACCAATTCTTGTTTTTAGCTGATAGGAGTGGAACCCGGTGTGGTTGTCTGCTGCAATAGGCCATCCGTGACAAGGATCAACGAGTTGTGCGCTTCGAGATGCGGTTCTGCACACCTCTGTTGTACTGCATCGCTATTTATCTGTTTTGTGGCCGACCTGTTAGCTTGCATGATTCTTGTCATTCTCCTTCGACCTCCCTCATCAACGAGCTGTTTTCACCCACAGGACTTCTGCTGACTGGATTTTTTGTTTGTTTGTTGCACCATTCTCGGTAAACCCTAGACAATGTCATGCGCGAAAAGCCCAGGAGGGCGGACGTTTCTGAGATACTGGATCGGCGTGCGTCGCACCGATGATCATACCGATTAGGTCACTTTTGCCAATTCTAACATTCAATTGAACTGTAACTGGATGCCTGTCTGCCTGCTTTATATAGCAAGCCACTGTCATGTGAATCACTGTCTGTAGGAGTGATCCATTTAGTAGGCTATAGAATATAAGGAAATATAACAAAATACAAATTATATTTTCCCCACACAATTTGAGTCACGGCAACATGTGGAACCACTGTCATGAGTTATATTTTGAAAAAAGGCAAGCCCGTGCTTTTTTGATCCACGTTTGGTCCATCTCTTTCCTACCCTCACTCTGCTTTGTTAGGGTGCAGTCATAGGGTATTACATTGAGAGTATCTTTTAATCATGATACCAATATTTACATTTTTTATAGCAATCTATGTTTTCAAAAGCGTGTCTTGTGTTCATATTTCACAACTTTCTGGTGTTGCCTTTACGTGATTGAGCAAAATAATAGGCATACACATGATTTAGACTACATTATTGCATGCTAAATGTTTTTCTTATTTGTCCAGCCAGAGAATTAACCAAATATACAGATAGACCGCTGCGCCACTCGGGAGGACCAAGGCACATAGCAGTGCTTGAGGCGTCACTACAGACCCGGGTTCAATCCCGGGCTGTGTCGCAGCTGGCTGCGACTGGGAGACCCATGAGGCGGCGCACAATGAGGGGCGCGTGCATGCTGACACGGTTGCCAGTTGTACAGTGTTTCCTCCGAACACATTGGTGCGGATGGCTTCTGGGTTAAGCGAGCAGTGTGTCAAGAAGCAGTGCGGCTTGACAGGGTCGTGTTTCGGAGGACTCATGGCTCTGGACCTTCGCCTCTCCCAAGTCCGTATGGGAGTTGCAGTGATGGGACAAGACTAACTACCAATTTGGATATGATGAAATCGGGGAGAAAAAAATAAATATATATATACATATACACACAGTACCAGTCAAAAGTTACCACACCTTCTCATTCAAGGGTTTTTATTTGTACTATTTTATACATAGTAGAATAATAGTGAAGACATCAAAACTATGAAATAACACACATGGAATCATGTAGTAACCAAAATATATTTTAGATTCTTAGCCACCCTTTGGCCTTGATGACAGATTTGCACACTCTTGGCATTCTCTCAAGCAGCTTCACCTGGAATGCTTTTCCAACAGTCTTGAAGGAGTTCCCACATATGCTGAACACACTGGCTGCTTTTCCTTCACTTTGCAGTGTGACTCTTCACAAACCATCTCAATTTGGTTGATTTCGGGTGATGGTGGAGGCCAGGTCATCTGATGCAGCACCATCCCTCTCCTTGGTCAAATAGCCCTTACACAGCCTGGAGGTGTTGGGTCATTGTCCTGTTGAAAAACCAGATGGGATAGCGTATCGCTGCAGAAGGCTATTGGTAGCCATGCTGGTTAAGTGTGCCTTGAATTCTAAATAAATCACAGTGTCACAAGCAAACCACCATCACACCACCTTTTCCATGCTTCACGGTGGGAACCACACATGCGGAGATCATCCGATCACCTACTCTGCGTCTTACAAAGACACGACGGTTGGAACCAAAAATCTCATTTGGACTCAGACCAAAGGACAGATTTCCACCGGTCTAATGTCCGTTGCGTATGTGTCTTGGCCCATGCAAGTTTCGCCTGATTGTTTTTTTTTTTTTTTTTTTTTTTTTTTTTTCAGTAGCAATTCAACCATGAAGGCCTGATTCACGCAGACTCCTCTGAACAGTTGATGTGTCTGTTACTTGAACTCTGAAGCATTTATTTGAGCTGCAATCGGAGGTGCAGTTAATTGCTGATTTTCTGAGTCTGGTAACTCTCTAATGAACTTATCCTCTGCAGCAGAGGTAACTGGGTCTTCCTTTCCTGTGGCGGTCCATAGCACTTGATGGTTTTTGCGACTATACTTGAATTTTCCATATTGACTGACTTTCATTTCTTAAAGTAATGATGGACTGTCGTTTCTCTTTGCTTTTTTGAGCTGTTCTTGCCATAAAATGGACATGTTTTTTTTACCAAATAGGGCTATCTTCTTTATACCATGGGAAACTGATTAGCTAAATTCCACAAATTAACTTCTAACAAGGCACACCTGTTAATTGAAATGCATTCCAGGTGACTACCTCATGAAGCTGGTTGAGAGGATGCCAAGTGTGCAAAGCTGTTAGCCACCCTTTGCCTTGATATTTGAAGAATCTCAAATGTGAAGAATCTCGACTGACTGTTCAGTGAAACAAAATCGCATTGATTAAGACAAGTCACAGGCTTTTGGTCAGAAGTAGGCCTAGGCTAAGCTACATAATATTCTGGCAAAATGTTGTGATACGTGCTAATAAATAAGCCAACTATACAAGATGATCATGAGCAGCACTCAACTTAGCTAATATTTCTACAGCCTAATTGCAGCTTAACCAATATCCAAATGGAGATTCCGTGAAAAGAAAACATCTGACATTGATTGATTTCTCAAGACGAGTCCCCACGTTTGTCTCTAAGCAGCGCAAAATGGTGCTGAAATAGATTACCACGCAGGTAGGCTAATGCTTCAAATGAATTATAACAATTAGATGTTTTGGGAATTTCAGTGAGCAACATTTTGATGCCTTCAATTGCATTAGCCTACTTTATGCCAATATTTGTCATTGAGTGATATTTATGGATCCATTCATTTGTGCTTAAGAAAACAGTCCTTGTGGTGGTCTATGCGAAGAGATGGGTGAAGTGACATGCCTCGCAAAGTTTAGAACTGCCAGGAGGATCGTAGTAATGGGAGCTGCCTAGCAAACATTAAGAGCGTATTGTGTTACAATGTCCTCAGCATTACGGCTACATTTCATACTAAGCCGTAGGCAGAACTTGACCACAATCATGACTAGAGCTGTGTTCGAAATACTCATACCAACTGTACTATTTGTGACTTAAATTGAGTATGTAGTATGCTTATTGGTCATAGTAAGGCTATAGTTAGTATGCCAAAAGTTCCTGGATGTCGTACTACATTTGCCAAAATACGAAGTCTACAAGCAGTGGACACTATTTCTGTGCTTTTAAGGACCCATGCAATTATACCTAAAATGGGCGTGTATTCACATTTTCAGATTTGAGGAAAATATGCAGCCGACGAGAGCGCATTCAAATGCATTGCTTAAAAGCATTGCTTTAACTAATTATAACGAATGTTGAATAAAGTAATGACTTCAAATAAGTTAAGTTCACTATCAATTTGTTAGCTACGCTATCCTTACGAACCCAATCATTACAGCAGTATGTTAGCTAGCTACCTAACGTTAGTTGGCTACTAATACATTGAACTTGCAAGTATATTAACTATATGCTATCTAACTATAACTACCCAACGATTATTCACGTCATGCTTAGCTAAGTGGTATAGTCGTGTGTTCTCAATGGACATGGTTTGTTCGGGTGCGTTCGTAAAGATTGATGAATTTACGAACGCTCCACACCGGTTGAATATGTCTGGTGTCAGTAAATGTCTGCAAAATAAGCGTAATTAAATTGCCAGCAGCACACTTAGTCACCAACAATCTGTATAACATGAAAACAGCCTAACCAGCTCTGCTAGGGCGAGTGAAATGGTCAGAGTGAGGTGTTCTGTCATTTGTGTCTGGCAGTAGCTTGCAAGCTAGCCAACGTTGGGTGGTCAGAACGCAATACCTTTTTCATATATAAAGAAAAGTCAACAAAGTTGGCGGGGTACTCAAGTTAGCGGAAAATGTTTTGGTTTGAAAGATTTATATCAGACAAACATACCGTAGCCGATGCGCTTTCAAGGTGGGCCATTCCATTATGTCTGAAAAGGATAATCGATACAGGCTACCGGTAATGGAATCCTCCACCTGTTTGCAGGTAGAGACCCTGTACAATGCACTGCACAGCTGGTTTTAGTGTTAACGTAGTTGGTTATGGCATGAATTTTGACAGTGGAAACGCAGCCTATCCAGCCATTACGCACGCTGCCCATATGTGAATGGAACAAGAGTAGCTTAATGTGCTTTTGGTGCCTGTTAACTTCGTATTTAAAAACAGAAACTGTTTTTTTACCATTTTGTTTTATTTGATTAAACACCAAGCATGCATTGTAGACAGGCCCACTTTATTTTAGCCATGCAGGTCCAGTTTTGGATGTGCATAAAAGCCCTCCTTAGGCTGCGATGTTTTAATATTATATGCCCACAGGGAGAAATGATGATGCCTGTAAGTGTGACACAGCCTCTTTATTTAAAAAATAAAAATAAATGATTATTATTTATTATTACTTTAGTTGTTTTTGTTTAGAATTTGATTAGAATTATTTATCATTTTAGGCCTTATCAATAATGAATTTAACATTGACTATGTTTGGCATGGCACACCTGTGAACCTATAGCGCTAGCGCCTGCCCTTAATTTACCATTGCATTAGGTTTGTTAAAATAGAGCCATATAACTGACTAAATAGACCCAGAAAAAACTAACTAAACAAAGATTTTAATTTCAGTTGACTAAAACGAGACGAGATTAAATGATCTCTGTGACTAATGTCCAGTCCACTTAGTCAGATAAGAGTTTTCGGAGAGATTGAGAGCTTTTCAGTGATGAGCACAATTCATATTAGAAGCGCAGATGAGCAGCACAGTTCTGTTCAGCAGTAGGAAGGATCCGGCACACAGCCTACATCAGCTGGTGAGCTGCGTGGGAGCAAGCGATGTGTGGCTCCGCTCTGCCTCCGATCACGACCCGTCCTTGCTGTTCTGCCGCCCTAGGCGAGACCGACAAACACCGCCCCCAGCAAAACTAGAATAGTCCCCGTCAAAAGTACATATTTTCCAGATGTTGAAATTATGCGCCTTATCCAACAGCACCCTGGAGAGGCGCGCTCAGAATGGACAAGCAACATATTTTGCGCTCCCCTGCCTTTGACTAAGTGGGCACTGCTTATCACAGGGCGGCATCAGTGCTCAACTAAAAAGCCCATATGCCACTGGTTGAGAGAGATTGGCATTTGTTTTTGTGCAGAATTATGTGACGTTTTATGTGTTGTTGGTGTGTCTTGGTCAGTTTAGCTCAGAAAATACTGCCCTCGTAAATCTGCCACCATAGACGGCCGCCTAATCCTGCCTAATGTGAGAGCAGGCTGTGCCTCCGATTATACACATCACTCAGGCGACTCTCTTGCTTCCGCATAGCTAACCAGTCACTACCAGCCATCTTTTTAGCTACCCTTTGCCTGGTTAAGAAACACATGAAATTTAAAAACAATAGCAGCATTGAGGGCTTCCAAGTGGCGCAGCAGTCTAAGGCACTGCATCTCAGTGCTAGACAAACCCTGGTTCGATTCCAGGCTGTCTCACAACCAGCTGTGATTGGGATTCCCATAGGGCGGGTTAGGAATTGGCCGGGGTAGGCCGTCATTGTAAATAAAAATTTGTTCTTAACTGACTTGCCTAGTTAAATTTTAATAATAAAACAGTTTAGCTATGTTTCTCTTGTCCTTGAGTATAGAAAAGTAGGCGGTCTTCGATATTGTAGTCTCACTCAACCCTCCCACATTCCCCACTGTATTTCACAGCCAGTGTCGTGTCTGACTTTGATTAAATGAGATGACCGGCTATTTTACCTAATGTTTAATTGGTTACGTGATTGAATTAAACCATGCAACAATTAACTCATTAATAACCTGGGGCACCACGCAAGAGTGTTTATAGAGCTGGTGTCTTCCGAATAAACTCTCTTAAAGATCTGAAGATGTCAATCATTAATCGTCGTCTCATTCTGATTGTCGCAAAGTACTTGGTTATCTGCAAGAACCTTGGCTAACAAGTTGAATCAGCAATACACAAAATGGTTTAATTTATTTACTAAATACCTAAATCATATTTTGTTTTTATATATACACGTGCACGCACACACGATATATCATACATCAATTACTAATGATGTCATGAAAAGTCCCTAGTGGACTAACCTGATGACGGCTGGTTACACAAAGGAAGGGGGTTGGGTTTGAATGAAAGAGCGGGAAGACTGAGGGACAAAGGAATTGGGTCTCTACCGGACCTTGAGAATACAGAATATTATGCGTTCTAATAACAGAAAAGGAAAATGCAAGATATATATATTTACTCTGAGCTGCGCTTCGATAGATTGCCCAGCAGAGATCGCCATTGTCCTTTTTGAAGAATCTTTGTGGTTGTAGTGTTGTAGAGCAGATACGTTGAAGTACCCTGTCGTTCTTAGGAGTTTCTGTCATTTCCTAGGCCACGTATGTTGACAGCTGCAGCTGAAAACTCAATGTCTAGGATGTATCACTTCTTCTTTAGTGAATAATAGTTCAATGTTCATACCAAGTTGCCATAATCCGCTTGTGCTGTATTCTGTCTGGTTTAATGTCAATTCACCATTCCAGCGTGGTGATCGTCACCTCCATGTTGAATTTCGCCCTTCTAAACGTTCGGATGGCAGTCCTCACATTTCTGGAACTAAATGTTAATGATCGTTACGGGGGCTTTTGTACTGAGGAGGAGAAGTAGTGTGTTTCATCCTTCTAACCAATGTCTGTGCTCCCGTGGGTGAGGTTACTGATTGAGCATAAGTTTACTTATGAAACAATTCTCTCATTTAGAAGCTTTCATTTTATCTTCTCACATAGTTTTGTTTCATCACAAGTTTTGCAACATTTTGTTGTCAATCTTATAACTAGAATGTGTAGACTTTCAAAGATTCAATTCTGTCATCCTATCATCAGTAACGATCTATCTTACAATCTATGTTTATGACCCTCACCCAACAGGGCAAAGTCATGACACCAGGTTCTGTAGCCAAGTCTCCATATTTTCTTCAGAGAAAACTGCTTGATTCTAGTCCTTACCGTTCAAAAGATATGACCTATAATACTGGCTATATATATATATATATAAATAAAACTAGGCTACTTGCGGGCTGGACCACTAAAAAAAAAAATAATGCTACACCTTGTACAGTCATTAGTTAGCTATAGCTAAAAGCCTAGGGCACGTTTAGCAGGACGCAACGTTTTGGAACGTTCAGATTAGAACATTTCTATGTAGAACGAACATGCCTCTCTGACATGTTGAATAAGAAGTAACTTTCTTTATTCATGGAATTTCTATCTGCAACAGTCGAGACAGTTTTGCAACTGAACATTGCCCTGGTTACACTACTAGTAGCCTATATGCACACATTTGGTGGCACAGAAAGAAAAGGGATGGCAAACAATTTGACTAAATTAATCTTGCCACTACACTGACTGGGTAAATAACTTTATTTTGAGTTAATGTGGACCCAGTGACTCAGACTTGGACCAGGACTCAAGCACTGGGATCGGACTTCAGCCGTGGGGACTTGTGACTCAACTCATGACTCGGACTTGGACTCGGACTCAAGCACAGGGGACTTGGAACTTGATTCGAACTGTTTATTGACTCGACTACATCACTGGTCGACGCAGTCATTAGTTCCCGATCTACCTTGAAAACCAATGTGCCTGCTGCGTCTGTGGAACATTGATAACAATGACGTGACAGGTGCAATCCATACTACTTGTCATATATCTGCAGTTGCAAAGAGGATAGGATGTTATGCAGGTTGTTTGTGCACATGGAAGTCAGAGATTTATGTTTACATAGGTTAATGAGGCAGTACAAATGTAATATGACTAAAATGAAAGGACATTTAGTTGACTAAAATGGCCCACTTTTTGTCATTTTGACAATAACTAGACTAAATCATTATTTAACTACTTAGGGAGCGCCCCACTCCCGACACTACCCGGTGAAATGCAAGGTGCCAAATTCAAAATCCAAAAGTAGAATTATTAAATATTCATCAATAGATTTCAAAAAGGCTTTACGGCGAAAGCACAACATTTGATTGAGGGTAGCACCTCCAATATTTCTGCATTAGCATAAATTCATAAACCATCGTGGTTCACACAAAACACATTTCACAGCGAAAACAAATCCCTTACCTTTTGAAGAACCTCTGCTGAGGGCTTCCCAAGTGTCCAACGAAGACAATCCATGGTTCTTTTGTTAGAAAAAGTCATTTATTATATCCATAAATCTCCGTTTGGTTGGCGCGTTATGTTCAGAAAATCCAACGTCGAATCGCCCACTGAAACGTGAAGAGAACGCGTTCAAATATACCTATAAACTTTTCCTAAACAAATCAAATACCAGTTAAAATGCATCCTTAGCTATCCTTTTATGAATATTAGCGATAATATTTCACTCGGATGTTCATCTATACCTTATATAAGTAAAATAAAGTGGGGCGCTCCAGCCAGACTCGCGCCCGAGAAAACTTGTTGACATTTCAGGTCCCCATGCCATTTCCTGTACCTATTCGCAATGCTTACTCCAATCTCTCTGAGTCTTTGTATGTAGACTGCTGACATCTAGTGGAAGCCATAGGTACTGCAGTCTCAGTCCTGGTAACAAATGTATTCAATAGGGAGTGTGTCTAACAGAGCCAAAGGTCACCAGAAACTGATTTCCGGATGTTTTTTTCTCTGGTTTTTGCCTGCTAAAGGAGTTCTGTTATACTCACAGACATTATGTTAACACTTTTAGAAACTTCAGAGTGTTTCCTATCCAATAGTACTAATTATGTGCATATCCTATTTTCTGTGCCTGAGTGGGAGGCATTTTACTTTGGGCACGCCCGTCACCTCGGGAGCCGCTCCCTAAGAAGTTAAATGACAAATGTGACTAAGACAGATTTTTTTTGTCAAAATTACTTAGACTAGACAAAATTTTAAAGAGTTCCAAAATGAACAATGAACTAACCTCGACACCGGTTTACTTATAGGTGGAGATTGAATTTTAAGTTACTTAGAAATGAAAGACTAATAGTAAACATTTTGCAATTGCAGACTGGCTACTCTAGGGATCTTTGTCAAATGTAAGTACAGTGAATGACCTAGAGGGTTGCTATGGAAAAACAAACAGGAAATATTACAGCAGATTCTGGACACCATGCCTGAAATATAAGAAGTTATGTTTTATTGCAGATCAGATTAGTCTAAAACCTTGAACTTTATTCTTGAAGTGGCTTCAGAAAGTATTCACACCCCTTGAAATTCATTTTAATGAAAAGCTGAAATGTCTTGAGTCATTAAATATTCAACCCCTTTGTTATAGCAAGCCTAAATAAGTTCAGGAGTAAAAATGTGCTTAACAAGTCACATAATAAGTTGCGTGGACTCTGTTCAATAATAGTGTTTAACGTGATTTTTGAATGATTACCTCTGTATCCCTGTCGAGCAGTGAAATTCAACCACAATGACCAGGGATGTTTTCCAATGCCTCGCAAAGAAGTAATCTATTGCTTGATTGGGAAAAAAGCAGACATTGAATATCTGTTTGAGCATGGTGACGCTTTGCATGGTGCTTTGCATGGTGTATCAATACACCCAGTCACTAAAAAGATACAGGCATCCTTTTGAACTCCTTTGCCGGAGAGGAAGGAAATCGCTCAGGGATTTTCACCAATGGTGACTTTAAAACAGTGTTGAATGGCTGTGATAAGCGAAAACTAATGATGGATCAACAACATTGTAGTTTCTCCACAATACTAACCTAAATGACAGAGTGAAAAGAGAGCCTGTACAGAATAAAAATATTCCCCTTGGCAATTCCAAAACAACGCATTACTGAGTACCGCTCCATATTTTCAAGCTTAGTGGTGGATGCATCATGTTATGGGTATGCTTGTAATTGTTAATGACTGGGGAGTTTTTCAGGATAAAAAATAAACGGAATGGAGCTAAGCACAGGCAAAATCTTAGAGGAAAACCTGGTTCAGTCTGCTTTCCACCAAACACCTGGAGATGAATTCACCTTTTAGCAGGACAATATCCTAAGACACATCTACTCTGGAGTTGCTAACCAAGAAGACTTTGAATGTTCCTGAGTGGCCAAATTAGTTTTGACTTAAATCTACTTGAAAATCTATGGCAACATCTGAAAATGGTTGTCTAGCAATGATCAACTTGACAGAGCTCGAAGAATTTAGAAAACAATAATGGGCAAGCTCTTAGAGTGACTCACAGCTGTAATTGCTGACAATGGTGCTTCTACAAAGTATTGACTCAGGGGTGTGAATACGTATGTAAATTAGATTTATGTACTTCATTTTCAATAAATATGCAAGAATTTCAAAAAACATGGTTTCACTTTTTGTGGTACTGTGTGTAGATGGGTGAGTATTTTTTTAAATTAATTTTGAATGAATACTTTCTGAAGGCACTGTATGTTCGCACTATGTCTTAAATGCTAGACCAGGGGCGTCAAGCTAATTTTGCCTCGGGGGCGCAGTCTTTACCAATGTCCGGTAAAGCAGCACTGAAAATAGTGTTACATTTCCTTGCCTTCAAATGTTCCCCAAAATAGTCCTCTAGCCACCGTTTTGTGAATTTTCTATGCTCCCTGACTGTCTAGTGATTATTAGCGAGCAGGACAGTCAAGAAACTGTATGAATATAGGTCCTTTATCATTTCTACACAGTTTCGATTTGGTTTTATTCATTATAAATTATATTGAGTTAGTAAACAAATTTACTCAAACCACCTGCGGGCTGGATTGGACCTCCATGCAGGCCGGATCCGTCCCACAGGCCGTATGTTTGAATCCCCTGTGCTAGAGCGTGGAAAAATATTAAGCCAGTTTTTTATTTTATTTATTTTTATTTTACCTTTATTTAACCAGGTAGGCTAGTTGAGAACAATTTCTCATTTACAACTGCGACCTGGCCAAGATAAAGCACTGCAGTTTGATACATACAACAACAAAGAGTTACACATGGAATACACAGACATACAGCCAATAATTCAAAAAATAAGTCTATATATAGTGAGTGCAAATGAGGTACGATGAGGGAGGTAGTGCAATAAATAGGCCATGGTGGCGAGGTAATTACAATATAGCAATTAAACACTGGGATGGTAGATGTGCAGAAGATAAATGTGCAAGTTACTGGGGTGCAAAGGAGCAAGATAAATAAATAAATAAATAAATAAAGAAATAAATAAATACAGTACGGTTTTAAAGTACAGATGGGGTCGTTCCACCTCAAATTGTTCTGAAATATTTTGTTTTTAGAAACAGATAAGAATAGCACTCCTGCAACATTATTTTGTTGAATTAAGTACTGAACAAAAATATAAACTCAACATGCAAGAATTTCAAGATTTTACTGCGTTAGTTCATTTAAGGAAATCCGTCAATTGAAATAAATTCATTAAGCCCTAATCTATGGATTTCACATGACTGGGCAGGGGCGCAGCCATGGGTGGACCTGGGAGGGCATACTCCCACCCACTGGGGAGCCTGGCCCAGCCGATAAGAATGAGTTTTTCCTAACAAAAGGGCTTTATTACAGACAGAAATACTCCAGTTTCATCAGCTGTCCGAGTGGCTGGTCTCAGATGATCCCGCAGGTGAAGAAGCCGGATGTGGCGGTCCTGGGCTGATGTGGTCTGCAGTTTTTAGTCCGGTTGAACGTACTGCCAAATTCTCTAAAACTATGTGTGAGTGAGCTTATGCTAGAGAAATTAACAGAACATTCCTGCAGTCAGCATGCCAATTGCATGCTCCCTTGACTTGAGACATCTGTGGCATTGTTTTGTGTGACAAAGCGGCACAATTTAGTGGCCCCAGTACAAGGTGCACCTGTGTAATGATCATGCTGTTTAATTCTTTTTGTATGCCACACCTGTAGGGTGGATGGATTATCTTGGCAAAAGAGAAATGCTTGCTGACAGGGATGTAAACAAATTTGTGCACAACATTTTTGAGAAATTAGCTTTTTGTGCGTATGGAATGTTATTTTATTTCAGCTCATGAAACATGGTACCAACACTTTACATGTTGCGTTCATATTTTTGTTAATTTCTCAGAGATCAAATTATACTTAAGTTAGTTGATTGCACCCAAATTGGCTTGCTGAAATTACTTGGAACGAAGTGTTAAGTTTTCCCGAATATGGCCAACTTGTTCATAATATACTCTATCTGCATTTTTTAATGCAGCTGTCTTTACCAAGAGGACCGTCCTTTCCTTATTAGGGGTCCTTCAGGCCAAGTGTTAGTTGCCCCTGGTGTTTGCCTGTGAGGAACGTGTTGACGGACGGGGCAGGGCTGCTGTGTATGTGAGCTGAGCTGTAATCTTCACGGTGCCAGCGAGGGCTAATAAGAAGACAAATGCTGAGGTAAGGGCTGCTGGTCTGGGCAGGAGAATAAGCAGGGGTGTACAGATACAAGCTGAGGAGAGAAGATTGCAATGGAAGGAAGTAGGAGAGGAGACTTTGATGGAGAGAGGGAGGAAGAGGGGGCCCGCTGGGCTGACTTGGCATGGTCTGTGGGCAGACTGAGGCTTTCCATCAGTAGGCAGTGTGACCTGATGGCCTACAGCACCAACAAGCACCCCATTGAGGTCGCCTGGCTGTTTCCCTCCACGTCCTCCTCTCTCCCTTGATCTCTCTCCCCATGTCTCACTTACCTCCCTCTTGTTTCCTCCGTCTCAGTCTCTAATTTCCTAGTGTGGCCCTGTTCCAGAGAGGGCTGCAGTGCAATGACCGTATTTATCATCTGTAGCAGAGGCTACTACGTTATGCTTCGCACTCTTTAACATGCTGAGAATGTCAGTATAACTCCTCACTAGTGTGCTCCTACACCGAGCCATCTAATTTCATGGCTGTAAGAATCGTACCATTGTCTTTGCTGTTTTTGAGCTTGCATTAATCTCCTTGTTACTGTCTGTAACTCCCTCTGGCGTTGGATGTGACCCCTGTGGAATTGACCCCGGCTTGGCATGTCCTCTCATCCAATCCTGATAACAGGGGAATACTTCACTGAAACACCCACCTGGCTCAAGCCTATAAGTGACAATTAAACCCATGAAATGTTGTTTCGAGGAATTTCCTATTTGTTAAGCCCCTGCCCCAGAATTTTTTCCAAACGCTGCTAACGCTAGCTAGCTATTCACTTAATATAACTAGTTTTTTTCTAAATGTACTGAGTGTTAGCTAAGTTAGCAATGTTATGAATACAAGTCCCATCTTCTGTTGACATCAGGATATGATTTGAGAGCACTAGTTATCTCCAGAAGTTGTTATAGCTTTGAATGCATGCTGACAGTGAATTCAGAGCCATTCAGTGGGTAGCTACACTCGCTATAAACAAAAGTTTACCAGGGTCCCTTAAAGCAATTGTAATGACAGTCCATCACAACATACCCAAGCGTTTCCTGATTAACACAGGGGTGATTTGTGTTTAATTTCATTGTGTATTAGAAACACAGTTTGAGATCATTGTGAGGGGATTTCACCAGTGGTTGAATGGGGAATTGGGATTCCCGGGAGATGTCAGAGGTTGCAATAGTAACCAAGTGGGGCAGGGCTTAGCGAAGGGTCAATTGCAATTTGAGATGTGAACTCGCTTCCCTGTTAACATTCAGAGCTTATCTGTCCAATTGACACCAGTGCATAATTGGCTGGCTGGCTTATGAACTGTCTCTGTCCCATGCAGTATCTGTCTGTTCCTGTTAGCTGTTGAGCTAACTAGACTATGCTGAGTCTGAGTGAGTGAATGGGCTCTGCTCAGCAGGGGAGGGAGCAGAGCAGACACACAGACATGTGTCAGACCCTGCAGGTGTTTTATGTGGACATATAATTAAAGGCCCAGTGCAGTCAAATGTGATTTTCCTGTGTTTTTATATTTCCACAATGAGATTGGAATAACACTTTGAAATGGTTAAAATTATGATAATGCCATTTTAGTGTAAGAACTGTTTGAAAAGACCACCTAAAATGTCAGCCTGTTTGGTGGGATGGAGTTTTGGCCTGCCTTGTGACATCACCAGGCATTACATGAGTTAATATACCAATAAGAAAGAGTTCCAAACCTCTCTGCCACTTGACCACTCCCAAACAGTCCTAGCTAAAGTCTTGCTTGAGAAATTACTGTTTGCTAATAAGCTATTTTTGTTTTTCATTTAAAATGGTCAAAAAGAATCACAGCAAGTTACTTAATTGTTACCCAGAAATGATTTGATATAAAAACTGCTGCATTGGACCTTTTTTAACTACTTAGGGATCAGCAGCAGTGGTGTCGGTTTTGGAGAGTCTGGCGTGCCCAAAGTAAAATGCCTGCCACTCAGGCCCAGAAACTAGGATATGCACATAATTAGTACTATTGGATAGAGAACACTCTGAAGTTTCTAAAACCGTTAAAATAATGTCTGTGAGTATAACAGAACTGATATAGCAGGCGAAAACATGAGGAAAATCCATCCGGATTTGCAGTTTTATTTTAGTTGACCTTTTTCTCCTGGCTGCCTATGGGATTCAACGTTATCTAGGACACAGACTGCAGTACCTATGGCTTCCACTGGATGTCAACAGTCTTTAGACAGGGTTTTATGACCTTAGGTTGAATTAGAAGCCAATAGAAGAAGAATTTAGAAGTGGACCCCGGAACTCAATAGAATGACATGCGCGTTCACGGTCTCGCGTGCTCTGTTTTTTTCCTTTCATATCATTCAGGCTATAATCCGGTTGAAATATTATAGTAAATATACATAAAAGGATACCTAAGGATACATTAAAAATGATGTTTGATTTGTTTGGACAAAGTTGATAGGTATAATTTGAACGCCTTCTCTTCACGGTTCAATGGGCGACTCGACGGTGGATTTTCTGAACATAACGTGCCAACCAAACGGAGATTTATGGATATAATAAAGGACCTTTTCTAACAAAAGAACCATTGGATGTCTTCGTTGGACACTTGAGATGCCCTCAGCAGAAGTTCTTCGAAAGGTAAGTGATTTATTTTAGCTCTTATATGGGTTGTGTGTGACCCGCGCTGGATATGAATTCATGTTAATGTGGAAAATAGGAGAGATGCTAGCCTCAAACAATCAAATGTTGTGCTTTCGCCGTAAAGCCTTTTTGAAATCTGACCGCTGTGATATTGCCAAGAATCAGAGCTTTTGATGACTATGCAACACTTGTATATTGATAAATAATTGGATTTTGAATTTGGCGCCTTACATTTTCACCGGGTAGTGTCGGGAGCAGGGCCAGCGCTCCTTAATTATCCCCAAGAGGGTAAGTGTAATGGCCGTCAGGAGCAGGGAAGCCAGGCGAGGCTCTTTACTGTAGCCACTCTGTGTTGGAGGCGAGAGCCCCCTCTCGTCTGTTAGCTGCAATTCTTGCTGCACTTAATGATCATCTCTCTGTGTGACACCCTTCCTTCCAGGAGTGGAAGCCATAAGGGTTTAATAGGAGCATCTAAGGCCACACCATCAGAGGAATGGTTTTGCCTCTGAAATCTGAATTCAGAGAAAGTCATTTCTAAAGACTTTTCTCTCCTGATTTTGATGTCGAATTGTAAACATGGTGGCTAGTTCTATTGGCAGCATCTTCCCAAGGCTTTGGCGGGAAGTTGAAAGAAATGGCCAAATAGTGGAGATACCGACACCCATCTGTTTCTGACTGGGCTGGGAGGGAGGGTGTATTACCAGCAGTGGACCTCTAGTTTGTGGGGTGGCTGTGTGTCTGTCCGGGCCCTGAGGGAGACTTTTGAGGCTGCTTGTTGATTCTCGCCATAACGTGGGAAGATGAAAAGGAGCATCACATGTTTCTGTCTTGAAGTTACCTTCTGTGTGTCTGATTTTCTCGCACATGCCCATATTTTAGGCCACTCCCAGTTTGCTGTTTATTACCTGCTCCTGTTTCATAGGCTTTTCTTTGTTTCATAGGCTTTTCTCTGTGTCCAAACTCTCCTGCTATTTGAGGAATGAATTCTGTTTTTATTTGTTTGGAGCAGCACCTGGTTTAGGAGTTTTGTGAGTGGCGTCCATTTTTTTTCTCATTTAATTTATTATTTTCAGCAGAATTTAGGAGAGTTTTCAGGTTGGATTTGGACATTGTGTAATAAAACCAGTATAGTGTTACTGTGTGAGTTGTGTATAGACAATGGAGCAAAGGAATTAACACAGATTTGGCTTCCGAATACCTCAAAGACCCAACAGACGGAAAAACATAATTTCCTCTGTGGCATTGTCGGTACAGGGAAGGTCACCCCAGGAGAGGTTGGCTGGCTTCCTTGTCTTCCTTGGGTCTGATGGGGCCAGGCAGAGGTGCATTAACCAGACACAGGGCTGAGCGTAATACCGTATTTTACTATACCGGTATTGATGCACGGACCAGTTTTGGATTTTTACTTTGCCTTCTATAACGGTATTTCAGTGTTTGGTTTGTTAAATCTTGTACGCCACTTTGTTTGATCGTTTACTCCGCTACTTGAGTAGTCAGTCCCTCTCTCAAGCCCCGCCCCTTGTCACTCAAGGAGCGCAGCTGTTGCTTGATCATTTGCTGACCGTTTACTCTTCTTCAGTCTACATGGTCAATGCAGCAGATGCAACAATATGTTGATGACAACGATGCTCCTGTCCACTTTTGTTTCTTAATATAAATCCACAAGCGCGATTACTGTCTGCAAACAGCTAGTTTGTCTTTTTTTAGCAAGATGTGGCAAAAATACATTTAGCTAAACGCATGTTAGCTAATAAATGTACTGAGTCAGAGCAAACGGCCTGATACCAGTGCTATTGTAGGCCTAAATCAGCATGTTTGTGCAACAGTATCTTCTAAATCAGAAAGGAATACTTTTTATATATTAAAAAAAGTATTCAGACCCTTTACTCAGTACTTTGTTGCAACTTGGGCAGCGATTACAGCCTCGAGTCTTCTTGGGTATGACGCTAAAAGCTTGGCACACCTGTATTTGGCGAGTTTCTCCCATTATTCTCTGCAGATCCTCTCAAGCTCTGTCAGGTTGGATGGGGAGCGTTGCTGCATAGCTATTTTCAGGTCTCTCTGGTTCAAGTCCAGGCTCTGGCTGGGCCACTGCAGGACATTCAGAGACATGTCCCGAAGCCAATCCTGCGTTGTCTAGGTTGTGTGCTTAGGGTTGTTGTCTTGTTGGAAGGTGAACCTTTGCCCCAGTCTGAGGCCCTGAGCGCTCTGGAGCAGGTTTTCATCAAGGATCTCTCTGTACTTTGCTTCGTTCATCTTTCCCTCGATCCTGACTAGTCTCCCTGTCGCTGAAAAACATCCCCACAGCATGGTGGTGGCAGCATCATCTCCACAGAGGAGCTCTGTCAGAGTGACCATCGGGTTCTTGGTCACCTCCCTGACCAAGGCCCTTCTCCCCCGATTGCTCAGTTTGGCCGGGCGGCCAGCTCTAGGAATAGTCTTGGTGGTTCCAAACTTCTTCTATTTAAGAATGATGGAGGCCACTGTGTTCTTGGGGACCTTCAATGCTGCAGAAATGTTTTGGTACCCTTCCCCAGATCTGTGTCTCGGCACAATCCTGTCTCGAGCTTTTCTGACAATTCCTTCGACCTCACGGCTTGGTTTTTGCTCTGATGTGCACCTTGTATAGACAGGTGTGTGCCTTTCCAAATAATGTCCAATCAATTGAATTTACCACAGGTGGACTCCAATCAAGTTGTAGTAACATCTCAAGGATGATCAATGCACCTGAGCTCAATTGAGTCTTATTTCAAAGGGTCTGAATACCTATGTAAATAAGTTTATTTCTGTCTTTTTTCTATAATTTAAAAACGTTTTGCTTTGTTATTATTGGGTATTGTGATTAGATTGAGGAAAAATGATTTAATTAATTTTAGATTAAGGTTGTAACGTAACAAAGTGGAGAAAGTCAAGGAGTCTGAATGCACTGTGTATATACAGGCAGTTTGTGGGACTGGTAATAGATAAAGACTGACTGATGCTGTTGAAATGCAGTTCTTGAGTAGAAACGACCACACAGGATTTGTGTACATCTTGCCAGCCAAGGACAATAAGGCTTAGGTGACAGCAGGTCAAGTTGTCCAGTCCCTGTTTCCTTTTGTGAACAACAGGGGGAGGAGGTACCATTTCATAAAACCTGTGCTGGCAGATTAAAGGGAGTGAGATTAATACAAAGCATGAGTTAAAAAAAAAAGTTGAATTTAGTTCGTTTTTGCATGTTTATTCTGTTACTCAGTATGTGATTGATAATATCATTTAATATTTTAAATAAAACTTCTGTCAATAATAAAGAAGGAAATTACTAAAATATTGTACATTTGAGATGGAGTACAGTGCAGTCATTTGCTGTCTTTTGGGACCCTGTCACATTCATAATGTTCTCTAGTGTTATTATGAAAGTGCAAATATTTATGTAATTGTTTAGGTATGCAGCGCTCTAATTTGCAATGAAAATATAGATTTTCAAATAAAGAATTATACATGCATTTTGATAATTTGTGGTTGGTTAAGGCAGGACCCACGAGTGCACAATGATAGCATTTGGAATAACTAGTCAAGATGCTGGCGATTTCTTGGTTCTTTGAGGTGCATTGCATTTTCAGATGACGACAAAAGTTTGACGTGTTGTGAAATCTTTAATATATAAACACTTTTTTTGCACAGCGTCACATCCATAACGGAGAATGTCACATCCATAACGGATATATATTTTCATCAGATTTTGTGTGTATCCAAGCATTACTTTCAAAGTAGCTATTAATATTTTAGCCTAAGACTGAGATTCAGACTTGCTGACGTGTCCGTTCTCCCAAACATGCATGTCCTTTTCCGTCACATCCATAACGCAAGTTTTGTTCCGTTACTTCAAAGTACTATTACTTAGAATTTAGTAATTTTGTGTGTACAATTTTGTGTCTTAACCTGTTACGGATCCAATCCTGTGAACGGGATCAATTTTGTCAACATCTGGTGAAATGCAGAGCGCCAAATTCTAATTACAAAAATACTAATTTCAAACATTCATGAAAATACAAATTCTGCACACTCTTCAAAAGCTTAGACTCTTGTTAATCTAACAGCATTGTCAGATTTCAAAAAGGCTTTACGGAGAAAGCAGAACATTTGATTGTCTGAGGACAGCGCCCCACTCAACCTCAATTAGCATAATAACATAACCAGCAGAGGTGTCACACAACTCAAAAATAGCATAAAATAAATCGCTTACCTTTGATCTTCCTCTGATGGCATACCCAAGCATCCAGGTTACACAAAGGTCCTTTTTGTTCGATAAAGTTCCTCTTTATATCCATATAGCTCCGTTTGGTTGGCGCGTTTTGTTCAGTAATCCACCTGCCTGAAGGCTTTCATCCATGCAGACAAACGATATCCCAAAAGTACCTGTAAAGTTTGTCAAAAAAGTCAAACAGCATTTGTAATCAATACTCAGATACCCTAAAATGAATATACACTATAATATTTCAGACGGAATATAACCTGCTGAATAGAAGAGAAAAAGAACTGCGCGCAAAATCCAAAACAGGACACTTGACGTGAACTCAGGAACAAGTGGTCTTACTCCCTTGATTTTCATGATTGAAGCTTCCAACCTTTTTCTAAAGACTGTTGACATCTAGTGGAAGCCATAGGAACTGCAATCTGAGGGTTAAACTATGAGGCTTTGAATAACTGGCCTATTGAAAACAGTGTGACATGACTGATTCAGACATCCCGGATGGATTTTGCTCGGGTTTTTGCCTGCCATATTAGTTCTGTTATACTCAGACATTATTTTAACAGTTTTAGAAACGTCAGAGTGTTTTCTATCCAAAGCTACTAATTATATGCATATCCTAGCCTGGGCCTGAGTAACAGGCAGTTTACTTTGGGCACGTTTTTCATCCAATCTTCAAAATACTGCCCCCTAGCCCTAAGAAGTTAATGGTGTTTTAGCCTAACATCTTTAGCTAAACTAATCCAAAGTCTAATTCCGGGTATTCCTAGGTTTTTTCTTTATGTAAATGGAATGCGAGTGGGTCTGGCCACCATTTTCAAATCAAGCTTTATGTAAACAGCACATTTCAGATATAGAATGCAACACAATGTGCTTTACAGAAAGAAACAAATAAACAATGAAAATAAGATCTGGAATTTTTACTACACAACAAACAAGCTAAAAAAAAGAAGAAAGATTTACACAAACTGAACAACTGGCACCCTAAGGGAAAGCAAAGCTAAAATTATATCTTAAGATCTCTTTTAAATATGTCCAGTTTCGGCACTCCTCAGGTTCTCCGGCAGGCTATTCCAGAGGCTGGGGGCATAATAACTAAAGGCTACCTCTCCATGCCTCTTGGTCCTAGGCTTTGGGATAGTTAAAAGCCAGTGCCAGAGATCTTGAGGGATGTACTGGGTAAAGCATGTCTGACATGTATTGGGGTTCACAATCGTGGATTGATTTAAAAACCAGTAGAATTTTAAAATGTAATTCTAAAACTCACAGGCAGCCAGTGCAGAGACCTTAAACCAGTGTAATGTGTGCTCTCCGTGTGTTCTTGGTCAGTCCCCGTGCTGCAGCATTCTGTATGTTTTTCAGTTGACCAATGACTATCTTGGGTAGACCAGACAGGAGAGCATTACAGTAGTCAAGCCTGCTTGTAAATAAAGCATGGATGAGTCTATCAGCCTGAGAAATAAACAGACGCACCTTGGCAATGTTCCTCAGGTGGTAAAAAGCTATTTTGGTCACATTCCTATTGTGTGATTTGAAATTGAGTTCATAATCTAAAATAACGCCTAGGTTTTTTACCTGGTGTTGTCTTTATTTCCCGTGAATTAAAATGTGCGGCTAGATTATCTCTATTCTTTGGCTCCACAAGCAAGTACCTAGGTCTTGTCTCTAATACGGTCTAATAAGTCTCTATTACGGTCTAATAATGTATCCGTGGAGTTAAAATCCTCTGACACAGAAAGGTAAAGTTGTGTATAGTCTGCATAGCAGTAAAAATCAATGATGTGCTTAACTTGTTAGGGATCAGTGCACAACTTGACTGTTTTGGAGAGCCTGGCGTGCCCAAAGTAAAATGCCTCCCATTCAGGCCCAGAAAATAGGATATGCACATATTTGGTACCATTGGATAGGAAACACTCTGAATTTTGTAAACCTGTTAACCATTTGTCTGTGAGTAAAACAGAACGGATATGGCAGGCAAAACCCCGAGGAATTTCTGCCCTGGAGAAAGTGGTTTTCAGAGTGCCTCATTTGGAACCCCTCCCTTATGAAAATGCCCATATAAGGGCATATGAATGCAGTACCTATTGCTTCCTCTGGATGTCAACAGTTTCAAAGTGTTTTGATTCTGTATAGATGAAATAGAGCAGAGAAGAAGAGGGAATAAGGAAGTGCCTCTTTGGAACTCTATAGGACTGGGCGCGCGCTCTCGCCAAGCACGCACTGTGTTTTTTACCGTCTTTAGAGCTGTTTATATTCCGGTTGATTTTATTATAGTAAATATACGTAAAAGTGTTCCTAAGGATACATTTAAAATGATGTTTGATTGTTCTTGGACAAGTTTATAGGTATAAGTTGAACGAGTTCTAGTCACGTTTCAATGGAGGTGTGGACGCTGTAGTTTCTGATTATAACGCGCGAACCAAATGGAGATTTATGGATAAAATACATGACTTTTTCCAACAAAAGAACCATGGATTGTCTTCGTTGGACACTTAGGAAGACCTCAGCAGAAGTTCTTCAACAGGTAATTGATTTGTTTTTGCTGTGAAATGAGTGTGTGTGCCACGCTGGCTAATGAATTCATGGCTATGGGAAAAGTATGTGAGGTGCTACCCTCAAACAATCAAATGTTGTGCTTTCGCCGTAAAGCCTTTTTGAAATCTGACAACGCTGTGATATTGCCAAGAAACAGAGCTTTTGATGAGTATGGAACACTTGTATATTGGTGGATGTTTAATAATTCAACTTTTGGATTTTGAATTTGGCGCCTCACATTTCACCTGGTAGTGTCGGGAGTGGGGCGCTAGCGCCCCAGCAATCCCCAAGAGGTTTTAAGCCACATGTGACATGTATTTTTTTCTGAGTTATGTTCACCAAGGGTGACGAACTCTTGACCGGTTAAATAGGTCCTAAACCAATTTAGAACTGTACCGGAGATGCCAACCCACCTCTCCAGTCTGTCCAGAAGGATATGGTCAACAGTGTCAAATGCAGCGCTTAAATCAATCAAATGTATTTATAAAGCCCTTCTTACATCAGCTGACCTCTTACATCAGAAAAACTCCCTAGAAAGGCCAGAACCTATGAAGAACCTAGAGAGGAACCAGGCTATGAGGGGTGGCCAGTCCTCTTCTGGCTGTGCCGGGTGGAGATTATAACAGAACATGGCCAAGATGTTATAATGTTCATAGATGACCAGCAGGGTCAAATAATAATAATCACAGTGGTTGTCGAGGGTGCAACAGGTCAGCACCTCAGGAGTAAATGTCAGTTGGCTTTTCATAGCCTATCATTCAGAGTATCTCTAGCGCTCCTGCTGTCTCTAGAGAGTTCAAAACAGCAGGTCTGGGACAGGTAGCACGTCTGGTGAACAGGTCAAATCTATGAGTTCAAGGACAGAGCTGTTTGGCATCTGTGTTGGCTGTGTTGGCTCTAAGATTATTTACCACTTTAACTAAGGCTGTCTCTGTGCTGTGGTGGCACAAAAAAAGATAGTAATAAAAAAAAAAAATAATGCAGCTGGCACTTAAACAATCATTTTAGCTTTTTGAACACCAATTTCTCCAGAATTTTGCTTAAGAAGGTTGGAGATTGACTGAGTTGAAGAATTTAGATTACTGTTCTTCAAAAGGGGTTTCACCATAGCAGTTTTTAATGCAGTGGGGAAAGTGCCTGTGAACAGGGAGTGATTAACAAGAGCTTGCACTTCAGATGTGCAATTCAAAACTTTTTTTAAGGTTGTGGGGATAGGATCAAGAAGGCAGGTAGAAGGCTTTAGTTGTGGTATCACTTTCCTGAGCATGTCTGTGTCAACCAGGGAAACTACATCCGTAGTGCCTTTGTGCACTGGCCTACCACACAATCTCATCAAACTTCTCATCAGGTCTTGCGTGACTTATACCCAGCTTAATGTTGGTTATCTTATCTCTGAAATATGCAGCGAACTCATCACAATTAGATGGGGAGGAAAGTTCACATAGACTTGCGGGCGTAGAATTTATCAGGCCATCAATGGTCGAGAAGAGCTGTCTCTAATTATTCTGATTAATAGTGATCAAGTTAAAAGCCTGTCTGGCTTTCTAATTGCGTTGGTATTTATGCCAAGTTGCTCTCTCAGAATATCATAATGGACCTGCAACTTTGATTTTCTCCACTTGCGCTCTGCCTTTCTGCAATTTCTCTTTAGTTTCCTCACTCATCCAATTCATTTTGGGAGGGCAGCAGGTGCTCTGTGTGTGTGTGTGTGTGTGTGTGTGTGTGTGTGTGTGTGTGTGTTTGGAGTGCCATTGACAAGTTCATTTATATAACTGTTAACTACTTAGGGAGCAGTGGGGCGCTAGCGCAACACCAGGCGCTAGCACCCCACTCCCGACACTACCCGGTGAAATGTAAGGTGCCAAATTAAAAATCCAAAAGTTGAATTATTAAACATTCATCAATATACAAGTGTTGCATAGTCATCAAAAGCTCTGCTTCTTGGCAATATCACAGCGTTGTCAGATTTCAAAAAGGCTTTACGGCGAAAGCACAACATTTGATTGTTTGAGGATAGCACCTACAATATTTATCTATTAGCATAAATTGATAAACGGTTCACACAACCCATTTCACAGCGAAAACAAATCCCTTACCTTTCGAAGAACTTCTGCTGAGGGCTTCCCAAGTGTCCAACGAAGACATCCAATGGTTCTTTTGTTAGAAAGTCATTTATTATATCCATTACGCGCCACCCAAACAGAGATTTATGTTCAGAAAATCCAACGTCGAATCGCCCATTGAAACGTGAAGAGAACACGTTCAAATATACCTATAAACTTTTCCTAAACAAATTAAATACCAGTTATAATGCATCCTTAGCTATCCTTTTATGAATATTAGCGATAATATTTCACTCGGATGGTCACCTAAACATTATATAAGTAAAATAAAGTGGGGTTCGCACCCAGACTCGCGCCCAAGAAAACTTGTTGACATTTCAGGTCCCCTTACCATTTCCTGTTCCTATCCGTTCCTCTTACTCAATCACTCTGTCTTTGTATATAGACTGTTGACATTTAGTGGAAGCCATAGGTACTGCAATCCAGGAGCTGGATTGCCTTGAAGTCAATGGGGAGAGTGTCAAACAGAGCAAAGGTCACCAAAAACTGCATTTCCGGATGGATTTTCTTTGGGTTTTCGCCTGTTATATCAGTTCTGTTATACTCACAGACAATATTTGAACACTCTTAGAAACTTCAGTGTTTCCTATCCAATAATACTAATTATGTGCATATCCTATTTTCTGAGCCTGAGTGGCAGGCATTTTACTTTGGGCACGCCAGACTCTCCAAAACCGTCACCTCTGCTGCCGCTCCCTGAGAAGTTAACGTGTCTCCTTTCTAATTGACTGACAGCCTGTTGGTTGTGTCTTTCTCTCTCCACCTCTGGAAAAATTATTTGGTTTGTTTACAGAATAAAGCTAAACTGTGACAGTTATTTAATGCAGGTCGACCAGGCAATCTTTTTATTTCTGTGCTGCTAAATATAATCAGAAATTGTATTCATTGTCTTTTTTACGTGTTTGATTTTGGCTCCCTGCTCATATTGTAGTGTAGGTTCCCGCTGCAAGAGGGAGAGCGATAGCACACAGCACATTAGAGATTTAGTGGTATTTTGGTTGTTTTGTTTTTAGTTCTACCTTTGTTTAAAAAAACAAAACAATATTGGAATAAAGGAAATTATAAATGGGTAATTCCAGCATTATGGATGTAACATTTACACACACACAATCTCAAACGAAATGTCTAAGAGAATGGACTAACAAAACATAAATGAAACTTTTGATGTGTGTGTCTATGGTACCCCTTTGGGGGAGCTTATACCAAAAAATGCTGACTTCTAAATATTGAGATGTTGCAGAAAAAACTCAAATAATAAGCATTATGGGTGTGACATGAAATGGACAAGATGTTTGTGGAGACCATGTGTCAGTCTTACGTTAAAACATGGATAGCCTTTCTGAAGGAAAGGCTTGGCTGAACACAAACAATAATTTAAAAAAGATTGTCGTCTTACATTATTACTTTGAGGGAAAACTATCATAATGGACTCTCCGTTATGGTTGTGACAGTCTGAAACCGAGTCAAATTGGCAGTTTTAAAAAATATAGGATTCATATAATCTTCATTAAATATAGTACCTAACATTAGATTTGGACCATAATTCTTCCTAACAATGAGGAAGACGTGAGGAATCCAATAACCACCCACAGACCCCCCCCATGCCAATCCCACCCCAACAACCAGTATGCAGGGCTCGACATTAACGCTTGTCTATATGGCTGGGGCAAGTAAAACAAATTGTCGGACAAGCCAATTTTTTTTATAATTTAAGTTGTCCGAATTATCAAGTAAAAAAAACACACTCAAAAATCACAATATCAAACAATTTGGGCTACTCTAATCAGAATTGGATCAGTGTCCTCTGGATGCATGTGTTGTTCACTGTCCTCCCAATCTCTCTAGAGCACATCACAGTTGAATGATTGTAGGACTGCGTTGACAGGCATGAGCTGTCTTTTTAATCATGCATTTTTGAAATCAAAGCGAGCTGCATGTAAACATTTGTTGATATTCATTGGTAGTTAATGAGTTATTTGCCCAGTTAAAGCACGTTTTTGAAAGAGAGACTATTCAATGCTGGGTCATGTAATTCTGACAACGTAAAAAAAATCTTAGAGTAGTTTAATTGACATGATCTCCCCTGAAAACGCAATATTTTAGCCTTTATAAATAAACATGTCTTAGCTAGCTAGCAACTTTGCTCTGATGTCGCCCACCGTAGCCATTTGATCCCTGATTGAGAAAATTATTTTATAAACCCTGTAGTGTGTGCACAGTCATGGCCAAACGTTTTGAGAATGACACACATTAATTTCCATAAAGTTTGCTGCTTCAGTGTCTTTTGATATTTTTGTTAGATGTTACTATGGAATACTGAAGTATAATTACAAGCATTTCATAATTGTCAAAGGCTTTTATTGACAATTACATGAAGTTGATGCAAAGAGTCAATATTTGCAGTGTTGACCCTTCTTTTTCAAGACGTCTGCAATCCACCCTGGCATGCTGTCAATTAACTAATGGGCCACATCCTGACTGATGGCAGCCCATTCTTGCATAATCAATGCTTGGAGTTTGTCAGAATTTGTGGGGTTTTGTTTGTCCACCCACCTCTTGAGGATTGACCACAAGTTCTCAATGGGATTAAGGTCTGGGGAGTTTCCTGACCATGGACCCAAAATATCTGTTTTGTTCCCCGAGCCACTTAGTTATCACTTTTGCCTTATGGCAAGGTGCTCCATCATGCTGGAAAAGGCATTGTTCATCACCAAACTGTTCCTGGATGGTTGGGAGAAGTTGCTCTCGGAGGATGTGTTGGTACCATTCTTTATTCATGGCTGCGTTCTTAGGCAAAATTGTGAGTGAGCCCACTCCCTTGGCTGAGAAGCAACCCCACACATGAATGGTCTCAGGATGCTTTACTGTTTGCATGACACAGGACTGATGGTAGCGCTCACCTTGTGTTCTCCGGACAAGCTTTTTTCCTGAACCCCCCCAAACAGTCGGAAAGGGGATTCATCAGAGAGACTTTACCCCAGTCCTCAGCAGTCCAATCCCTGTACCTTTTGCAGAATATCAGTCTGTCCCTGATGTTTTTCCTGGAGAGAAGTGGCTTCTTTTGCTGCCCTTCTTGACACCAGGCCATCCTCCAAAAGTCTTCGCCTCACTGTGCGTGCAGATGCACTCACACCTGCCTGCTGCCATTCCTGAGCAAGCTCTGTACTGGTCGTGCCCCGATCCCGCAGCTGAATAAACTTTAGGAGACGGTCCTGGCGCTTGCTGGACTTTCTTGGGCGCCCTGAAGCCTTCTTCACAACAATTGAACTGCTCTCCTTGAAGTTCTTGATGATCCGATAAATGGTTGATTTAGGTGCAATCTTACTGGCAGCAATATCCTTGCCTGTGAAACCCTTTTTTGTGCAAAGCAAAGTGTTTCCTTGCACAGGTAACCATGGTTGACAGAGGAAGAACAATGATTCCAAGCACCACCCTCCTTTTGAAGCTTCCAGTCTGTTATTCAAACAATCAGCATGACCAAGTGATCTCCAGCCTTGTCCTCTTCAACACTCACACCTGTGTTAACGAGAGAATCACTGACATGATGTCAGCTGGTCCTTTTGTGGCAGGGCTGAAATGCAGTGGAAATGTTTTTGGGGGATTCTGTTCATTTCCATAGCATTGAGAGACTTTGCAATTAATTGCAATTCATCTGATCACTCTTCATGACATTCTGTAGTATATGCAAATTGCCATCATACAAACTGAGGCAGCAGACTTTGTGAAAATTTATATTTGTGTCATTCTCAAAACTTTTGGCCATGACTGTATATACTGTATGATAAACAAAAACATGAGAATGAAGTGTCTTTATGGTGGTCTTTATTGTGATTTGTAAATTGATAGGACACAACGGTTCTCTCAGTAGGCCTACATTTGTAGTTTTCATATACTATCAGGCTATATACATTGGAAACAGGTTTTTGGCTGCCACATAAGTACATGACAAACAAAAACAAAGATGGAAGTGTCTCTTTGCTGTTTTTCGACACATTTTTTGCGTTAGCATAGGAACACGCCATTAGCCATCTGAGTGACTCAAACATTATATAAAAATAAATGTCCACATGACATTTAGATTTTTTGATTCTCCCTGACTATTTTTTTTGTTTTGTTGGTTTTCAAAGATGATCTTATGAATATAGCTCCATTTATCTTTTCTACCTACTTTATATCTGGTTTTACCCTCTGCTGCTAAATGACTATATGGTTAACAGTGCACATCAACAGTTTGAACTGCAGGTAGGCTAGATGTTGGCTACATAGTGACCATTGTATACTGATCAAACAAATGTATGGACTGAATACAGATTAATGTTGACCTTACATCCATAGTGTACAGAGCTGAAGCAAGAGTCATCATTATGTCATTAAACCAACAACATTACATTTTTACTGTCATGGAGAACAAAAGTGGACTTTTCATTACTTTTTTTCTCCACTTTGATCTAAATATGATATGCCCTAAATGCTATAGGTTCGGCTATATTATTGTTGAGATTTAAGGATTGATTGTGAGGTGATTTCTGTCTTTTAAGGATGTTTCTACAGCTGCTACCATTGTCTCACCTCCTTAAATTAGGTTTTTCGGCAAAAAACATAAGTCCAAAAATAATATTTAGATCTAAGTGAATCACTATGAAGCTAAAAAGCTTTGTTTCAGTTGGTTGGCCACTTAGATCTCGAGTGCATTTGGAAAGTATTCAGACCCCTTCCGTTTTTCCAGTTGCCTTTCAGAGAGACATCCGAGATTGTAACATTCTCTGTTTCACGGAAACATGGCTCACTCGGGATATGTTATCAGTCGGTACAGCCACCTGGTTTCTTCACGCATCACGTCAACAGAAACAAACATCTCTCTGGTAAGAAGGACGGGGGTGTATGCCTTATGATTAACGACTCATGGTGTAATCATAACATACAGGAACTCAAGTCCTTTTGTTCACCTGACCTAGAATTCCTTAAAATCAAATGCCGATCGCATTATTTACCAAGAGAATTCTCTTCGATTATAGTGACAGCTGTGTATACATGCGCAGACCAGCTGGCTGGTGTGTTTACAAACATTTTCAATCGATCCCTATCCCAGTCTGCTGTGCCCACATGCTTCAAGATGGCCACCATTTTTCCTGTTCCCAAGAAAGCTAAGGTAACTGAACTAAATGACTATTGCCCCGTAGGACTCACTCCTGTCATCATGAAGTGCTTTGAGAGACTAGTCAAGGATCATATCACCTCCACCCTACCTGATACCCTAGACCCACTCCAATTTGCTTACCGCCCCAATAGGTCCACAGACGACGCAATCGCCATCACACTGCCCTATCCCATTTGGTCAAGAGGAATACCTATGTAAGAATGCTGTTTATTGACTACAGCTCAGCATTTAACACCATAGTACCCTCCAAACTCGTCATTAAGCTCGAGACCCTGGGTCTCAACCCCGCCCTGTGCAACTTGGTCCTGGACTTTCTGACGGGTCGCACCCAGGTAGTGAAGGTAGGAAACATCTCCACCCTGCTGATCCTCAACACTGGGATCCCACAAGGGTGCGTTCTCAGCCCTCTCCTGTACTCCCTGTTCACCCATGACTGTGTGGCCATGTACGCCTCAAACTTAGTCATCACGTTTGCAGACAACAAACTTTTCAACGGTGGTGTAGGTCTTTCTGCAATTCTTTTTTTGCCTGGCAGAGTACTTTTTCTATTTGGCTGTCTACTTCAGGTACTTGTGGAAAACACTGCACTTTCATGTCATCTGACCATAGCATCGGTTCCAATCCAAGTGCCAATGCCGTTTAGCGAACTCCAGGCGTTTACCTTTTTGTTGGATGACATGAAAATGGATCTCTTTGGCCATGCACACCTGTCATGTGTTTGGTTTCGGAGTAAGGATGCATAAGCAGAAAACCCCATACATACTGTAAAATCTGGTGGTGGATCTTTGACGTTATGGGGCTATTTTGCTTCCACTGGTCCTAGTTGCCCCTGGTAAGGTCAACGACATCAGGGTTTTGTAAGAGAATCAGTTCTATCATGGTGAAAATCAGACTTCTCTTTAACTGTTAGCCAAACTACCAGAGAAAAGCAGCATGTCCACTGTTTACCTCTGCCATGTGAATTTGCTTCATTCCGATTGATCGAGAGTCAATAGCAATTTATGACTTGACTATCGAGTGATGGGAATGCAGAACATGTTATTGTTAGACATCAGGTATCCTATGAAAAGGAGAAGGGCCACAGTCTGGTTTCAGTTGTTGGGTTGTAATTTGAAATACTTGCTACACCAGAAGTTAATGTTCTGTAGGAGGAATGTATATGTTGGGGTCAATTAAGGTTGTATATGAGCCAGGGGCATGGAATGTTACTGAGTAAAGGAAAGGCAATCACATGGTTGCGGTCACTGATCAGGGTGGATAGCTGTGGATTAGTGAGAAATGGGGACCCAGGTCGGGTCACATTTAAGGGAGAAATAACAGTTTATTACCAACATCACTTAACTTCCTGCCTAGCAATAAAGATGTAATGTTTAGAGAAGGAGACTTCACCTTGTGCTGGTGGGAACATGTAATTTGTTGGGTCAGACAGCTGAACAATTGGGTGAATAAATTTGGTTTGAGCTTTTCCTAGTTGTCCATTAGTTTTTACTCAGTTTATTTAGAACCTAACACCGGATATCGGGAAAAAAAGTCATTATTTGAATAGTAAATTATTTTCCAATGTCCTCCTCCTAATTGTGAAAATTGACAATGCACCTTTAGTGTAATAGATGTCTGAAAAGAATGCCTGAAAATGTCAGCTTGTTTGACTGGGTGGGCTTTTTGGACTGCCTGATGACATCACCAGGCGGTATAAGTTAATAGACCAATAACAGTGTGCCCTCCTCTCTGCCAATAACAGCTATTTTTCAGATTACACATCCCTCCCATTAGGCTCTTCCAATTATGCCCCTCAGACAACTCTCAGACAGTCCTAACACAATTTTTGCTTGAGAATTTGCATTTAGATAAGAAGCAATTTTTTTTATTATTTGTACATTTTTAATTGAAAAAAATAACAGTAAGGTCCTTAATTGTAACCGACCGGCTCGATTCGGTCTTCTGTAGCAAATTTAGAAATTGTGTTTTTTACTTTGGATAAAAGTAGACACTCAAGGCTATATAATACACTATCGTGGAGGAACAATGGGAGAGTAATTCTGCTTTGAACATGAATAGAATAACTGGTGTTTTTTAACACCATAAACCCATCTGTTTTAAAAATGAATTTAGTATATGTCAATGTAGCAAACCAGGCAACTAAAAACAACATTCGAAACAATGTTTTGGTTAGTTTCTAGCTTGTTAGCTAGCTAGCTAATGTTAAGTTAGCTGGCTAGCCAGTTCAAAATAATGACCATATCATATACAGTATCAGTCAAAAGTTTGGACACACCTACTCATTCCAGGGTTTTTCTTAATTTTTTACTATTTTCTGCATTGTAGAATAATAGTGAAGACATCAAAACTATGAAATAACACGTAGTAAACAAAAAAGTGTTAAATCAAAATATATTTGAGATTCTTTAACTTATTAGGGAGCGGCTCCCGAGGTGACTGTTTTGGAGAGTCTGGCGTGCCCAAAGTAAAATGCCTTCCACTCAGGCCCAGAAAATAGGATATGCACATAATTAGTACTATTGGATAGGAAACACTCTGAAGTTTCTAAGAGTGTTACAGACAATATTTTGAGTATAACAGAACGGATATCGCAGGCGAAAACCCGAGGAATTTCTGTCCTGGAAAAAGTGTTTTTGACACATTGCCTCATTTTGAACCCCTCCCTATTGTATGTATATATGTGTGTGTGTGTGTGTGTGTGTGTGTGTGTGTGTGTATATGTATATATGTGTGTGTGTGTATATATAATGTGTGTGTGTGTGTGTATGTATGTATGTATGTATGTATGTATGTATGTATGTATGTATGTATGTATGTATGTATGTATGTATGTATGTATGTATGTATGTATATGGAGTAAGATTGCAGTACCTATTGCTTCCACTGGATGTCAACAGTCTCTAGACAGTCTTTGGTGATGTTATAGAATTTCGACGTGGTCATCGGATGTAAACAGAAGAGGAGGCGCGTTCACGGGCTCGTGTGCGCTGTGTTTTTTTCCTTTCCTATCGTCCAGTTTATAATCCGGTTGAAATATTATAGTAAATATACATAAAAGTGTTCCTAAGGATACATTATCAATGATGTTTGATTGTTCTTGGACAAGTGTATAGGTTGAACGCGTTCTCTTCACGGTTCAATGGGCGAGTGGACGCTGTATTTTATGAACATAATGCGCCAACCAAACTGAGATTTATGGATATAATAAAGGACTTTTTCTAACAAAAGAAGCATTGGATGTCTTCGTTGGACACTTGGGAAGCCCTCAGCAGACGTTCTTCAAAAGGTAAGGGATTTGTTTTCGCTGTGTAATGTGTTTTGTGTGAACCGCGATGGTTTATGAATTCATGCTAATGGAAATTTTTGGAGGTGCTACCCTCAAACAATCAGAGCTTTTGATGACTATGCAACACTTGTATATTGATGAATGTTTAATAATTCAACTTTTGGATTTTGAATTTGGCGCCTTGCATTTCACCGGGTAGTGTCGGGAGTGTCGCTAGCGCCCCACCACTCCCTAAGTAGTTAAGGTAGCCACCCTTTGCCATGATGACAGCTTTGCACACTCTAGGCATTCTCTCAACCAGCTTCATGAGGTAGTCACCTAGAATGCATTTCAATTAACAGGTGTGCATTAAGTTAATTTGTGGAATTAATGCATTTGAGCCAATCAGTTGTGTTGTGACATGGTAGGGGAAAGCCCTATTTCAGTCCATATTATTGCAAGAACAGCTCAAATAAGCAAAGAGAAACGACAGTCCATCATTACTTTAAGACATGAAGGTCAGTCAATCTGGAAAATGTCATGAACTTTGAACGTTTCTTTTGTGCAGTCGCAAAAAACATTGTGCTATGATGAAACTGGCTGTCATGAGGACCGCCACAGGAAAGGAAGACCTTGAGTTACCTCTGTTGATGATGGCGCCGGAGAAGATGGCTGCCGTTTTATTGGCTCTTAACCAACCGTGCTGTTTTTTTCTTTTTTTTTTTTGCATGGTTTTTAACTTATTTTGTACATAATGTTGCTGCTGCTTTCTCTTGACCAAAAATAGCTTCTGGACATCAGAACAGGGATTACTCAGCTTGAATTGGACTAATAGTTTTTCTTTAATGAGTCGGACGGGAAGGATATACTCCAGACACCCGAACAGGGGCCAAGCTTCCTGCCATCCAGGACCTCTATACCAGGCGGTGTCAGAGGAAGGCCCTAAAAATGGTAAAAGTCCAGCCACCCTTGCCGTGCGGTAGCAGAAAGAACAGAGCGCCAAGTCTAGGTCCAAGAGGCTTCTGAACAGCTTCTGCCCCCAAGCCTTAAGACTCCTGAACTTCTAATCAAATGGCTACCCACACTATTTGCATTGTCCCCCCCCCCTGCCATATCCGTTCTGTTTTACTCACAGACAAATGGTTAACAGTTTTACAAAATTCAGAGTGTTTCCTATCCAATGGTACCAAATATGTGCATATCCTATTTTCTGGGCCTGAATGGGAGGCATTTTACTTTGGGCACGCCAGGCTCTCCAAAACGGTCAAGTTGTGCAGTGATCCCTGAGAGGTTAAAGGGTGGCTACTTTGAAGAATCTCAAACATTAAGTATATTTTAATTAGTTTGACACTTTTTTTTGGTTATTACGTGACTCCATATGTATTACTTCATAGTTTTGATGTCTTCATTATTATTCTGCATTGTAGAAAATAGTAAAAAATAAAAACCCTTGAATGAGTGTGTCCAAACCTTTGACTGGTACTGTAGCTGACAATGTCTTAACTAGCTAATTTGTATTAATTATTACAGTAAAGTTATCTCAAGATCATTATTTACAAGTTAATGGCGAGCTAATTACAGAAAATAGGTTATGGTAGTAAATGTTACGAAATAAAAGCAGGGCATTCTACAGGAGACTTTTAGAACTTGGACACTGTCTCGTTGGCCTAACGTTATATCCTAATTAGACTTTGGTGCAAGTCATGTTCTTCACATTACCGTCTCTGGTAAACACACACTATATCAAATAAAATCAACGTGTATTTGTCACATGCACAGGATACAGAAGATGTAAACTGTACAGTGAAATTATTACTTGCATAGTGGAGTCTTTTGTTAATACATCTAGATAGGTAGCTGAACAATTAACCATAATCCCAACTCATAACGTTACTACCCTGCATGAATCTACAGGTAGCTAAAGCTAACCAACTAGGGTAAATGTTAGCTAGGCTGTAACGAGCAATGCAAATTGTTCTGAGATAGGAATGTTATTACTACACAGATCATACACGTAAAGTTAGCTAGCCAGCCAGCTAGCTAGCTAGCTAACAGTACGCTTTAACTTGAAATGGAAACAACTTTCGGACAAAATGTGAAATGTATAATATCGGAAAATATAGCAAGCAAGACTCTTACCCGTATACATGGTTGAACGCTTATCCCCCTCTGTCATGGATGCCATGGTTGCCCTTAGTTTAAAGATGTTATCCGGAGACGGGTGTTTTTATAAAACACTGTTCTTTTTGACTCCCTCTGCATATGTTTGCAATCAAACACTATCATATTCTTCTTCCACCAGGCATTCCAATGACTTCAAAACCCAGTCCTCCAGAAAGTGGAGAACATTAGCAACATTATCACAACATTATCAGATATCTTTCAAGAAAGCTGCGTTAGAAAGGATGACCTACACATACTGAGAAGCTTATGTTATAGACAGATCAGACCAATCCAAACTCCTCTCTCGGCATGTCCAGCCCATCCATTATCTCAGCCAATCATGGCTAGCGGGAAGGTTCCTGTCTTTCTTGCGTTTTGATATATATAAAAAAAAAAAGTTTGTTCAAATGCCTGTCCTGTAAAGTAGTGACACGTGACAAACGCCTAGTTTCCTCAAACGAGTCACAATTGTTACCCAGAAATAATTTGATATTCAGATAAAAATGTCTGCATTGGTCCTTTTACTTGGTGGGCTAATAGTGTTATATAATGATTTTGCTGTATCATGAATAGGGTTGCACATTTTGGGGAATATTCAAACGTAACTTTGAGGAAATTAACGGGAATATATGGGAAATAATGGCAATGTATGCAAATTAATATTAATACCATTTAAATGTAAATGTTTTTTGCATTGGATATATTTACCATAATCATATGGAGACAGAAACATAAACCTTTTACCTCATAAGTAGACATAATTGCAAGTGATTAAATCCTGACAACAGATAGATATATCTATATCTATATCTATCTATCTATCTCTATTTTAAATTAGTTACAATTGAACTTCCGGTGAAATTGCAGAGCGACAAATTCTAAATAAAAAATCGTAATATTAAACATTCATGGAAATACAAGTGTCATACATGATTCAAAAGCTTAGAATCTTGGTAATCTAACAGCGTTGTCAGATTTCAAAAAGGCTTTACGGTGAAAGCATAGCATTTGATTGTCTGAGGACAGCGCCCCGCATACTTCCTCAATTAACATAATTTCATAACCAGAACAGGTGTCACAAAACTCAAAAATAGCGATAAAATAAATCACTTACCTTTGAAGATCTTCCTCTGATGGCAATCCCAAGGGTCCCAGCTACACAATAAATGGTGGTTTTGTTCGATAAAGTCCCTCTTTACATCCAAAAAACTCAGTTTGGTTAGCGCGTTTTGTTCAGTAATCCACCTGTTCAAAGGCGTTCAAACATGCAGACAAATAAATCCCAAAAGTATCGGTCAAGTTCGTCGAAACAAGTCAAACAATGTTTCAAATCAATCCTCAGGTACCCTAATACATACCTAACAATTTCCTTGGCTCTCTTGTAGTGTTTCCATTGTTTTCAGTGCCATGATTCAATGCCTGATTCAATGCCTGAGCAGCACAGCCTATGGGTGTGATGTGAGGGTAGGACTCCTCCACTTTAGACCAAGCAGCCTTCATTTACGCAGCATTGTCTGTCACCAGTGCAAATACCTTCTGTGGTCCAAGGTCATTGATGACTGCCTTCAGCTCATCTGCAATGTAGAGACCGGTGTGTCTGTTGTCCCTTGTGTCTGTGCTCTTGTAGAATATATATAAAAAAATATATTTAACCAGGTAGGCCAGTTGAGAACAAGTGCTCATTTACAACTGCGACCTGGCCATGAAAAAAAAAAAAAAAAAAAATGAAAAAAAAAAAAAAAAGTAAATTAAATTAAAAACAATATGGGGATGAGGTAGGTAGTTGGATGGGCTATTTACAGATGGGCTGTGTACAGCTGCAGTGATCGGTAAGCTGCTCAGATAACTGAAGCTTAAAGTTAGTGAGGAAGATCAGTCTCCAACTTCAGTGATTTTTGCAATTCGTTCCAGTCTATGGCAGCAGAGAACTGGAAGGAAAGGAGGCCAAAGGAGGTGTTGGCTTTGGGGATGACCAGTGAAATATACCTGCTGGAGCTCGTGCTACGGGTGGGTGTTGCTATGGTGACCAGTGAGCTGAGATAAGGCGTAGCTTTACCTAGCAAAGACTTATAGATGACCTGGATTTAGTGGGTTTGGTGACATATGTAGCGAGGGCCAGCCGACGAGAGCATACAGGTTGCAGTGGTGGGTGGTATATGGGGCTTTGGTGACAGAACGGATGGCACTGTGATGGACTGCATCCAGTTGGCTGAGTAGTGTTATTTTGTAAAAGACATTGCTGAAGTCGAGGATCGGTAGGATAGTCAGTTCTACGAGGGTATGTTTGGCAGCGTGGGTGAATGAGGCAGCGATCGGTTGAAGAGCATGCATTTAGATTTACTAGCGTTTAAGAGCAGTTGGAGGCCACGGAAGGAGTGTTGTATGGCATTGAAGCTCGTTTGGAGGTTTGTTAACATAGTGTCCAAAGAAGGGCCAGATGTATACAGAATGGTGTCATCTGCGAAGAGGTGGATCAAGGAATCCCCCGCAGCAGGAGCGGCATCTTTGATATATACAGAGAAAAGAGTCGGCCAGAGAATTGAACGCTGTGGTACCCCCATAGAGACTGCCAGAGGTCCGGACAACAGGCCCTCCGATTTGACACACTGAACTCTGTCTGAGAAGTAGTTGGTGAACCAGGCGAGGCAGTCATTTGAGAAACCAAGGCTGTTGAGTCTGCCGATTTTAAGAATACGGCGATTGAGAGTTGAAAGCCTTGGCCAGGTTGATGAGACTGCTGCACAGTACTGTCTTTTATCGATGGCGGTTATGATATCGTTTAGTACCTTGAGATGGCTGAGGTGCACCCGTGACCTGCTCGGAAACCGGATTGCACAGCGGAGAAGGTACGGTGAGATTCGAAATGGTCAGTGCTCTGTTTGTTAATTAGGCTTTCAATTACTTTAGAAAGGCAGGGCAAGATGTATATAGGTCTGTAACAGTTTGGGTCTAGAGTGTCACCCCCTTTTGAAGAGGGGGATGACCAATCTTTCGGAATCTCGGACGATACGAAAGAGTGGCGGCGCATAATTTTAGAGAGGGTCCAGATTGTCTAGCCCAGCTGATTTGTACGGGTCCAGATTTTGCCGCTCTTTCAGAACATCAGCTATCTGGATTTGGGCAAAGAAAAAGCTGGGGAGGCTTGGGCAAGTAGCTGCAGGGGTTGCGGGGCTGTTGGCCGTAGAGAGATATTTCTTGAAATCTCGATTATTGTGAATTTATCGGTGGTGACAGTGTTTCCTAGCCTCAGTGCAGTGGGCAGCTGGGAGGAGGTGCTCTTATTCTCCCTTGATTTTACGGTGTCCCAAAACTTTTTGGAGTTAGCTACAGGATGCAAATTTCTGTTTGAAAAAGCTAGCCTTTGCTTTCCTAACTGACTGTGTGAATTGGTTCCTGACTTCCCTGAAAAGTTGCATATCGTGGGGACTATTCGACGCTAGTGCAGTCCGCCACAGGTTGTTTTTGTGCTGTTTGAGGGCAGTCAGGTCTGGAGTGAACCAAGTGCTATATCTGTTCTTAGTTGTACATTTTTTTAATGGGGCATGCTTATTTAATATTGTGAGGAAATTACTTTTAATGAACAACCAGGCATCCTCTACTGACGGGATGAAGTCAATATTCTTCCAGGATACCCGGGCCAGGTCGATTACAAAAGCAGAAGTGTTTTAGGGAGCGTTTGACAGTGATGAGGGGTGGTCGTTTGACCGCGGACCCATAACGGATGCAGGCAATGAGGCAGTGATCGCTGAGATCCTGATTGAAAACAGGAGAGGTGTATTTGGAGGGCAAGTTGGTCAGGATAATATCTGAGGGTGCCCATGTTTACTGATTGACGGTTGTACCTGGTGGGTTCCTTGATAAATGGTGTGAGATTGAGGGCATCTAGCTTAGATTGTTGGACGGCTGGGGTGTTAACTTCTTAGTGCTAGGGGGGATGGTCACGTCCCACATGCGACAACGTCCGTTAAACATTCATGAAAATACAAGTTTTGCACACCATTCAAAAGCTTAGAATCCTGTTAATCTAACAGCATTGTCAGATTTCAAAAAGGCTTTACGGCGAAAGCATAGCATTTGATTGTCTGAGGACAGCGCCCCACACACAAATTCAATTTGCATAATAACATAACCAGCAGAGGTGTCACAAAACAAAAAAATAGAGAGAAAATAAATTGCTTACCTTTGAAGATCTTCATCTGATGGCAATCCCAAGGGTCCCAGCTACACAATAAATGGTCCTTTTGTTCGATAAAGTCCCTCTTTATATCCATTAAGCTCCGTTTGGTTGGCGCGTTTTGTTCAGTAATCCACCTGCTGAAAGACGTTCATCCATGCAGACAAACAATATCCCCAAATTACCGGGAAAGTTCGTTGAAACACGTCAAACAGCGTTTCTAATCAATACTCAGATACCCTAATATGAATTACCAATAATATTTCAGACGGAATATAGCCTGTTGAATGGAAAAGAAAAATAGCTAAGAGCGTGCTCACTGTCACGCGTGTAAACCATAACTGTACACTTCACGAGACCCCAGAAGGAATAGCTCTTACTACTTGATTATTCAATATAAAAGCCTGAAACCTTTTCTAAAGACTGTTGACATCTAGTGGAAGCCATAGGAACTGCAATCTGGGAGCTAAATACCCTGCTTTGAATAGCATGCCAACTGAAAAAGTGTGACATTACAGATTCACATTTTCCGGATGGATTTTCCACTGGATTTTCCTGCCAAATCAGTTCTGTTATACTCAGACATTATTTTAACAGTTTTAGAAACTTCATAGTGTTTTTTTATCCAATACTACTAATTATGTGCATATTCTAGTTTCTGGGCCTGAGTAACAGGCATTTTACTGTAGGCACGCCAGACTCTCCAAACCTCCGAACACTGCCCTCTAGCCCTAACAGGTTAAGCATATCCCAGTTTAGGTCACCTAACAGAACGAACTCTGAAGATAGATGTGTGGCAATCAATTAACATATGGTGTGCACAGCTGGGAGCTGAGGGGTGTCTATAACAGTTGGCAACAGTGAGAGACTTAATTCTGGAGAGATTCATTTTTAAAAGGATTCAGACACAGCAAGGACATCAGTGTTGGCGGAGTGTGCTAAAGCAGTGAGTAAAACAAACTTAGGGAGGAGGCTTCTGATGTTAACATGCATGAAACCAAGGCTTTTACGGTTACAGAAGTCAACAAATGAGAGCACCTGTGTACACACAGGGCCTGGGTTAACCTCTACATCACCCGAGGAACAGAGGAGTAGGATGAGGGTACGGCTAAAGGCTATCAAAACTGGTCGTCTAGTGCCTTTGGAACAGAGAATAAAAAGGGAAGACTTCTGGGTGTGGTAGGATAGAGTCAGGGCATAATGTACAGACGGGTATGGTAGGTTGTGGGTACAGTGGAGGTAAACCTAGGCATTGAGTGACGATAAGAGGTTGCCTCCCTTGAGGCACTAGTAATGCTAGGTGAGGTCACCGCATGTGTGGGAGGTGGGACAAAAGAGCTATCTGAGGCATGTTGAGTGGGACTAGGGGCGCCGCAGTAAACTAAAACAATGATAACTACCCTAAACGACAGTATACAAGGGGGCGGCAGGTAAAAATCTGTCATTCTGCCCCTGAACAAGGCTGTTAAGGCTGTCATTGAAAATAAGAATTCGTTCTTAACGGATTTGCCTAGTTAAATAAAGGTAAAATAAATTAACAAATATTGACATTAGAGAAAGACATAAAGCAATCACAGATGTTGATTGGGAGAGCTAGCTAAGACAACAGCTAATCAGCTAAGACAACAACAGGTAAAATGGTGATGAATGGGCAGAGGGGGTCAGTTAACTACACACAGGGCCTGAGTTTGAGGCTGGGGCCGACAGATAAACAAAATGGAGTACCGTGATTTAATGAACAGTCCAGCAGGCATCAGCTATGTAGCCAAGTGATCATAGGGTCCAGTGAACAGCAGTAGATTAAACAGGGAAGCCGTTAGGTAGACGTTACTACGCTAGCCGGGAGATGCACCGGGCTCGAGGCTAACTGGTGCTAGCTTCGGGACAAGGGCATCACCGACGTCCGGCGAAGGCCGGTTGAGGGCACATCGGACGGAATTACGTCGGCAGACCAGTCGTGATGGATCGGCGGGGCTCCGTGTCGACAAAGGGTCCAGGCCAAATTGGCATTGTAGCTGGAGTAATTTAGTTTGCTAGCCGGGAGATGCGCCTGGCTCGAGGCTAACTGGTGCTAGCTTCGGGACAAGGGTGTTAGCCACTCCGCTGTGTCCGGTGCAAAGGTCCAGAGCTTGCGGCAGGAATCCGGTGATGTTGTGGCTTCTAGTCGTCTTAGTGAAGAGTCCGGGAGGCATCAGCTGTGTAGCCGAGTGATCATAGGGTCCACTGAGCAGGCCGGGAGAAGGGCCTGGCTCAAGGCTAGCTTCGGGGCTTGGCCACTCGGTAGTAGCTAGCTAGTTGCGATGATCCGGAGTAATGGTCCAGAGCTTGCGGCAGGAATCCAGTGATGTAGTGGAGAAAAGCAGTACGCTCAGGGTTGATAGTCGCCTGGCAGACTGGCAGGTATTATCCAGTCTAAAAGCGGCTGGTGTCTGAGCTAAAGGTAAAGTCCGCTAGCAGTGGCTAACAATGAGTAAATAGCTAGTAGCTAATTAGCTGGTTAGCTTCTGATGGCTAGCTTCTGATGGAGGTTCTAGCTATAAGGTCTAAAAATAGCAGATCCATATCACATTGGGTGAGGCGGGTTGCCGGAAGGTATATTTGATTTAAAAATGGAGAAAGAGATTGAAATATATTACAAAAAAAACATAACATTTACACGGGACAACAACAAACACGTCCGCACTGCTACACCATCTTGGAACTGGTTGAGGGTGGAGATGTAATTAATTATTCCTTGACCACGAACATTCGACCACCCATCAGAGATGATTGCAATACAGTCTGCTTTCTCTTATTTTCTTGACCTTCACTTGAACTCTGTTGAACTCTGCATCCAGCAAATTAGTAGATAAAGCTTGTCTGGTTGGAGGGGTGTATGCTGGGCGAAGAACATTCAGAAGTCTCTTCCAATACACATTGCCTGTGAGCATCAGAGGTGAACCAGTTGCATACACAGCTCGAGCAAGAAATTAATCAGCATTTATCTAACCATGTTCCTCCATTGAGTCAAAAAACTTGGTAGCACAAACTAACTAGCAGAAATTGTTAAGTTAGAAATGATTTAAATACATTATGCTGTAGGCTACTATTTACTTGTTAACAAAAAAACATGTATGTCATATAAAATATATTCCCCCCACCCAGTATTGTAATCAAAACTTACCAGAAAGCATGTAGTCCTTTTCTCAGACAGCGTAGTAGTGTGGGCTCAATAGCATCTCATTAGTGTGCAAGATCTTGAATTAGCTGTATTTGTGATGTAAGAGTGTAGTGCACATGTGATTATTGTGGATAGTTTAACCGGAAAGTTTCTGACACTTTGCAACCCTAATCGTGAATATAGTCACAGGTAAATGGGTTGACTGGCACTCTGCTTTGTGTGGTGCTGCGGTGCTGTGCAGTAGTAGCTAAGAGGATGCAGCAGTCTTATGAATGGCTCGGATTCCTTGTGTGTAATGTATTAGTGTTTCATCGTGATGTTATCTACCTCTTGATTTTTTTTTTTAGCACACAATTTTACACTCATCCTGTTGTAAAACCAACCGTAACCCAATGTTATGTAATTTTTTTTACATTTCTGTCTTGAATCAGCTGAATGTTCCAGGAAATTACTAAGTAATACAATGCACTACTACTATGCAGCTACTGATGTGTCTCCTCTTCTCTTTTATCCTGCTCTATTTTCACGCTCTCTTCTCTCCCTCTTCTCCCCTTCTATTTTCTCTCTCCTATCTCTCCCAGTCTGTCAGAGTAAGGATATCCGTAACAACGTGACCAACCTGCAGTTGTTAGAGAACTGCACAGTAATTGAGGGCCACCTGAAGATCCTCCTCATGTTCAAGGCCAAGCCCGAGGACTTCAGGGGCCTCAGCTACCCCAAGCTGACCGTTGTCACCGACTTCCTCCTCCTGTTTAGGGTCTACGGTCTAGAGTCCCTCAGTGACCTGTTCCCCAACCTGACGGTGATCCGAGGCAACAACCTGTTCTTCAACTACGCCCTGGTTCTGTTTGAAATGGTGGACCTGAAGGAGCTGGGGCTCCAGAGCCTCATGAACATCACCCGGGGAGCCGTGAGGGTGGAGAAGAACCCGGACCTCTGCTACCTCTCCACCCTGGACTGGTCCAAGATCCTGGACACAGTGGAGGACAATTACATCGTGGCCAATAAGAATGACCGGGAGTGTGGGGATGTGTGTCCGGGCACGGCCTATGGGAAGACCACCTGTCCTCAGACTACCATAAATGGACACTTTGGAGAACGCTGCTGGACTCAGAACCACTGCCAGAGAAGTAAGTGGCCTTTTTAGATACTCAAAGTATTTCTGAAAGAATGGGAAAGAACACTCAAAAAAGAGTACTGTATATAAATGATTATATCTCAAACATTGGTAGCCCACATGTTTTCTTTGGTCATTTCCTGATACATCCCATATGTTCAGTTGGCATATGTGAATGTATGAAGGTCCAGGCCTTAATTGCTTGACATTTTGATCCAATTTCATTTGTTACCTATGCCAACTTGACAATTTAGAGATTATGATAGAAGAACTTCAGCTCTGCCTGGATGTCACTTTTCCTGTAGGTCATTTCACCTCATGCTAGCAGGAATTTTCCAGAGCTGTCCGTTTGGCTGTCTTTCTGTTGTTGTAAAGTAACAGGATGAATGAGAGGGACAGAAATAATGATAACAGTATGGAAAAGAGATTTCCTCCCCAATCAATTCAGATGAATGATGCTTTTGCACAGATGGCTTTTGAAATGATTTCCATAGAGGGATTGTTGTTCTTTCTATAATACGTCATGGGCCATGCCTACTCACCTTTGATTTTAATTCATTGACTGGAGCATGTAGGGAATGTTTTTTTGTAATTATAGAATAAGGAGAGAGAGCGAGACTAGGCTGGCCTCATGTACAATTCAAAGTTCTCAGGCAGACAAGCAGGCTGACAATATAATTGGAAAGAGAAAATGCATTTGCTGGGAGAGGAGAGAGCGGAAGAGGAGAGGTGAGGGACTGAAAGCGAGCTAGGGTGATGGTGAAAGGTGCTGTGTGCCAATACAAATCTTACTGCACACTCTCTTGCTGTCATCCCCTCTCTTTTCTGAATGTGTGATGGATCTGTTTGTGTCTGTATTTGAATCAGTTCATGTGAAGGGTCTGTGTGTGTATGTTAGGGCTGGGCGATATATCGAACTAATTTGATTAATTATAATGTATGTTTTAGTGTGAAATTCCAAATGCCTGGATCGCAAGAATCAAGTATTATTATAATATATTTTTTATGAGCATTTGTCTCATTTGGTCTTTTTGGTCTCGTCTCCTTCGCTCCTTCTGTGCTGTGTGCACCTTCCCACTCATACACCAAGCCACTGCCACTCAACAACACAGATGAAACATCACTTCTTCCTCTCTGACAACAAGCAGTTTCAATTCGTTATTTGCATTTCAGGGTTGGTCCAACAGAATATGGACACCAAAACACATTGAGACATTATTTTACTGTAATAGAGGAGAACATAACCTTTCTAACTATATCCTTTTCATGACTCAATTGACAGAGAGCAGACCGGGAGTATCAATGAACATTGTTTCTGGAAAATTAATGCTCAGTTTCTGTCACGTTAGCAGCATTTTAGCTACAGACTGTTATGTGCTAGCTGTCTTGTCTTTGTTCTATAAATGTGCAATGAGCATAAAAATAAGCATGTATATGAGGAATTGGTAACTCATTCTGAGAAATAAGCATCTTATCCAGGTAGGCCACTTGATTTAACTGCTTAGGGCTAGGGTCCCATTTTCCGAATTTTCGGATAGGATATGCACATAATTAGTACTATTGGATAGGAAACACTCTGAAGTTTCTAAAACCGTTTACAAAATGTCTGTGGGTATAACAGAACTGATATAGCAGGCAAAAACCTGAGAAATTTCTGTCCGGAAATCATTTTTCTTTTGACTTTTCTTGACTTTGAATGGCTGTTTATTGAAAACTCAAGTAGATAGGACTGAGGTTGCAGTATCTATGGCTTCCACTAGATGTCGACAGTCTCTGGACAGTGTAATGGAGCGTTTATAGTGGAAGAGAGTCAAAAGGTTGTCGATTTTGTATGACATACCAGGATATCCTTTCTGTGTAGTGCATGAGATGCCCGGGAGCGAGCAGCACGGTGTTTACCTTCTGTATCGTGTAGGTTATTATCCGAGTGAAATATAATAGCCAATATAGATAAATGGATGCCTAAGGATAAATTATTAATGATGTTTGTTTTGTTTTGGAAAAGTTGAGAGGTATAATTTGAATGCGTTCTCTTCACTGTACAACCTGTTCTACCTTGTTAGCTAGCACATAGGCCTAGATCAGGGATCGGCAACCTTTATTGGGTGGAGTGCCAATTTACTATTTATCTCAACATGTCTAACGATCTGCGTTGCGTGCCAGTTATGATTTTCAAATGTGCATTACAACTAATTTTGTCTACTGAATATCTTAATGCCCATATACGGAAGAATTCCATAGCTCGCTAAACAGAGGCGATGTCCATTAGCACCACGGGTTTGAACTTGGAACCCAGATTCTCTTGGTGGCTGATAGTGACATTTAACCACAGGGTGGCCAATCTTATCTTCAGTCAGCTTTGTGAATCCTTTGTTTCCCCACCATAGCTGGGGCATCGTCAGTTGTAATAGCGAATATGTTTTTAATATCGACATCTCTCTCCTCAAAATGATCTGTGAAAGCTTTTGCTACATCTTCCTCTTTAGTAGTACCATGCATGGGTTTTAGACAAAGCAGCTCCTCGCGTACCTGCTCTGAGTAAATGGATTTCCATGTTAAGCAATGCACTGCACAACTTTGTAGCTCCCTTCTAGCTTGATTTTTGACTGCATGTTGATTTGTAAATACACTGCTTTTCTTTTCCTACCTGGACACGGCCTTATTGATTCCTTCAGCCTTGTCCGCCTCATCCTTGAAGTTTTTCTCATGTCTTGTTTCAAAATAATGCCGTACACTTCCAGTCAGACAAACAACCGTTTTACAACAGAGAGCGCAAACAGACAGGGCCTTCAGTAAAACAAATCAATATTCTTTTGTCCAAGAGGCAATAAATGAGCAGACATCTGCCTTATTTTTCTTTGCTGATGCCATTTTGCGCTCAGAACTTTTTTAAATAACAAAGAAGGCTTGCTAGCTGCTAGCCATGTCAAAACGAAGTTCTCATCTTCAGTGTCTCCTTGGTTTTGAATTTGGCGGGAGAGGCGAGCCGGGTCATCTCGCACTGAACTAATAATATGAAACTCCTGCAAATTCATGAAAGCCCATTGGCTAATCAGGATTGACATACCTTGGGGACTACAACGTTTCATTGAATACCAATGCAATTTTGAAACCAATGCATGCAATTTAAAAAAATGTTCTCTATTTATTTGTATATTACACACACCTTAGCCAAATACATTTAAACTCAGTTTTTCACAATTCCCTGTCTCAGGTCAGTTAGGATCACCACTTTATTTTAAGAATGTGAAATGCCAGAATAATAGTAGAGATTTATTTCAGCTTTTATTTATTTCATTATATTCCCAGTGGGTCAGAAGTTTACATACACAATTAGTATTTGGTAGCATTGCCTTTAAATTGTTTAACTTGGGTCAAACGTTTCGGGTAGCCTTCCACAAGCTTCCCACAATAAGTTGGGTGAATTGTGGCCCATTCCTCCTGACAGAGCTGGTGTAACTGAGTTAGGTTTGTAGGCCTCCATGCTCGCACACGTTTTTTCAGTTCCGCCTACAAATCTTCTATGGGATTGAAGTCAGGACTTTGTGATGGCCACTCCAATGCCTTGACTTAGTTGTCCTTAAGCCATTTTGCCACAACTTGGGAAGTATGCTTGGGGTCATTGTCCATTTGGAAGACCCATTTACGACCAAGCTTTAACTTCCTGACTGATGTCTTGAGATGTTGCTTCAATATATCCACATCATTTTCCATCCTCATGATGCCATCTATTTTGTGAAGTGCACCAGTCCCTCCTGCAGCAAAGCACCCCCACAACATGATGCTGGCACCCCCGTGCTTCACGGTTGGGATGGTGTTCTTCGGCTTGCAGGCCTCCCCCTTTTTCCTCCAAACATAACAATGGTCATTATGGCCAAACAGTTCTATTTTTGTTTCATCAGACCAGATCAGACCAAAAAGTACGATCTTTGTCCCCATGTGCAGTTGCAAACCGTAGTCTGGCTTTTTTATGGTGGTTTTGGAGCAGTGGCTTCTTCCTTGCTGAGCGGCCTTTCAGGTTATGTCGATATAGAACTCGTTTTACTGTGGATATAGATACTTTTGCGTCTCCTTCCTGAGCGGTATGACGGCTGCGTTGTCCCATGGTGTTTATACTTGCATACTATTGTTTGTACAGATGAACGTGGTACCTTCAGGCATTTGGAAATTGCTCCCAATGATGAAACAGACTTGTGGAGGTCTACAATTGTTTATCTGAGGTCTTGGCTGATTTCCTTTTGATTTTCCCATGACATCAAGCAAAGAGGCACCGAGTTTGAAGGTAGGCCTTGGAATTTTCTTTGCAACTCTGCCTAAGGGCCAGCATCCCGAAGTCGCCTCTTCACTGTTGACGTTGAGACTGGAGTTTTGCGGGTACTATTTAATGAAGCTGCCAGTTGAGGACTTGTGAGGCGTCTGTTTCTCAAACTAGACACTAATGTACACGTCCTCTTGCTCAGTTGTGCACCGGGGCCTACCACTCTTTCTTTTCTGGTTAGAGCCAGTTTGCGATGTTCTGTGAAGGGAGTAGTACACAGCGTTGTACGAGATCTTCAGTTACTTGGCAATTTCTCGCATGGAATAGCCTTCATTTCTCAGAACAAAAATAGACTGATGAGTTTCAGAAGAAAGGTCTTTCTTTCTTGACGTTTTGAGTCTATAATCAAACCCACAAATGCTGATTCTCCAGATACTCAACTAGTCTAAAGAATGCCAGTTTTATTGCTACTTTAAACAGAACAACAGTTTTCAGCTGTGCTAACATATTTGCAAAAACGTTTTCTAGTGATCAATTAGCATTTTAAAATTATAAACTTAGATTAGCTAACACAACGTGCCATTGGAACACAGGAGTGATGGTTTCTGATAATGGGCCTCTGTACGCCTATGCAGATATAAAACATGTGTGGTTTCCAGCCACAATAGTCATTTACAACAATAACAATGTCTACACTGTATTTCTGATCAATTACATTTTTAATGGACAAAATATTTGCTTTTCTTTAAAAAACAAGGACATTTCTAAGTGACCCCAAAGTCTTGAACGGTAGTCTATAGCTAGCTAGGTAAACAATGATCCTAGCTAGGTAAAGAATGTTTAAGATCACACACGTAACGTTAGCTAATGAGCCAGCTAGTTAAACAACAATGAACAAAGTGGCAACAATGCCACATTGCTGGGAGCTAACCAACCATGTTCAATGTTAGCTAGCTAACATCAGGCTCAAACTGGAAAAGCAAACTGCTATGGGAAACCGCGCTAGCTAGCTAACAGTACACTTTAGCTTGAACTGAAACCACTTTTTGTCAAAATTTGAAAGTGTAATATCTGAAAATGTAGCTAGCTAACACTGTATACATCATCATGCATGATGGATGAGTCTCCCTGTCAGGAATGCCATACCACGTTTGCCCTTCGTTTTAAGAATCTCTTTAGCTATCATACTCTATTTCCACTGATTTCAAAACTGGATCCTCCAGAAAGTGGAGAGAAATGCAGCTCCACTACACAATAAAAACATTTTTAGTTGCGTTCGAAAAGATTACCAACAGACTGACGAGTTCAAATAGACAATTTGCCTTCAATTTGGCAGACCAATCCGAACTCCTCTCTCGGCATGTCCAGCCCACTCATTGTCTCAGCCAATCATGGCTAGTGGGAAGTTTGCTCCCTTTGGCTTAACCAACAAGGCTCACAATTTAACAATTGTATTCGTATTTATAGATGGCATGCAAGTTTGTAATTAAGGCACATGAAAGTTCACATGTTCGAGAAAGCATTTCTGCCAAAAAATGCATTTTGATAAAATATTTTTTACGTTCAAACGGCTGTCCTGTGAAGTCGTGACTTGCGACATACGCCTAGTTTCCTGACTCGGGTCACATATATTGAATATCCCTTTGAGCATGGTAAAGTTATTAATTACACTTTGGATGGTGTATCAATACACCCAGTCACTACAAAGATACAGGTGTCCTTTCTAACTCAGTTGCCGGAGAGGAAGGAAACCGCTCAGTGATTTTACCAGGAGGCCAATGGTGACTTTAACTAGACAGGGAGCGGTGGGTCGCTAGCGCTACCGACACCACCAGGTAAAATGTAAAGCGCCAAATTCAAAATCCCAAAGTTGAATTATTAAAAATCCACCAATATACAAGTGTTTCATACTCATCAAAAGCTCTGTTTCTTGGCAATATCACAGCGTTGTCAGATTTCAAAAAGGCTTTACGGCGAAAGCTCTACATTTGATTGTTTGAGGGTATCACCTCACATACTTTCTCATAGCCATGAATTCATTAGCCAGCGTGGTACACACATAACACATTTCACAGCGAAAACAAATCAATTACCTGTTGAAGAACTTCTGCTGAGGTCATCCTAAGTGTCCAACGAAGACAATCCATGGTTCTTTTGTTAGAAAAAGTAATGTATTATATCCATAAATCTCCATTTGGTTTGCGCGTCATAGTCAGAAACGACAGCCTCCACTAGTCCATTGAAACGTGGCGCGAACTCGTTCATCTTATACCTATAAACTTGTCCAAGAACATTCAAACATAGTTTTAAATGTATCCTTAGGAACACTTTTACGTATATTTACTATTATAAATCAACCGGAATATAAACTGA
>QNTS01003866.1:101534-115024 GCA_003317085.1 Hucho hucho
TATTTAATGTCTATTTTTTCTTTCATGTCTGTCTCTCTATGTTTTGCTGTATCGTTGTCTTCAAATTGTTGTTCCATATTCATACCAAATAACTTTCAAGTGCAATTATTTACTAAATGCTGGTACTGAAAATTCAATAAACAAAGTATATAAAAAAAAAAATAATAATAAATCAACCGGAATATAAACTGAGCTCTAAAGACGGTAAATAAGACACTGCGCGACTTCTCGGGCGCGCGCCCTGGGTACTGTTGACATCAAGGGGGGACCCACTTGTTTGGTCGTTTTCTCTGGACTAAAACATCCAAAATGGAGGGAAACACCATCTCGAGGCTGCTGACATCATAAGGAAGCGACGTGTACTGCATTCATATGCCCTTATATGGTCATTTTCATGAGGGAGGGGTTCCCAAATGAGCAATGTGTCAAAATCACTTTTTCCAGGACAGAAATTCCTCGGGGTTTTGCCTGCCATATCCGTTCTGTTTCACTCACAGACAAATGGTTAACAGTTTTGGAAAATTCAGAGTGTTTCCTATCCAATGGTACTAAATATATGCATATCCTATTTTCTGGGCCTGAATGGGAGGCATTTTACTTTGGGCACGCCAGGCTCTCCAAAACCGTCACTTCGGGAGCTGCTCCCTGAGAAGTTAAAACAGTTAGAGTTAAAATGGCTGTGATAGGAGAAAAGTGAGGATGGATCAATAACATTGTAGTTACTCCACAATACTAATCTAATTGACAGAGTGAAAACAAGCTAAGCATAGGCGAAATCCTAGAAGGAAAGCTGGTTCAGTCTACTTTCCAACAGACACTGGGAGACCAATTGACCCTTCAGCAGGACAATTCCCTAAACACAAGGCCAAATATACACGAGTTGCTTACCAAGACGACATTGAATGTTCCTGAGTGTCCGAGTTACGCTTTTCACTTAAATCGGCTTAAATCTATGGCAAATCTAGAAAATGGCTGTCTAGCAATGATCAACAACCAACTTGACAGAGCTTGAAGAATAAAAATAAAATAAAACCACTGAAAATATTACAATCCAGGTGTGCAAAGCTCTTAGACTTACCCAGAAAGACCGCTGTAATCACTGCATAAGGTGATTCGAACATGTATTGACTCGACATGTATTGAGAATACTTATGTATATGATCATTCTGTATGTCATTTTCAGTAGATTGTCTAAAATTGTCAACACATGTTTTCACTGTCATTATGGGGTGTTGTGTGTAGATGGGCTTTTTTTTTTATTCAGGCTGAAACAAAATGTGGAATAGGTCAAGGGGTATGAAGTCAAGGGGTATGAATACAATCCAGAAGGGATGTTGGTTATTAATGGTAACGTATGGTGGTGTTTTTTTTTTTTTTTTTTTTAATAAGCCTTGATTACTGCCTGTAACGAGGTCTGTCACCTGAGGTGTCCTGAGAGGGAGAGGCCGAGGGTGAGAGAGAGATGGAGGAAAGCCCCCTAAAGAAGGGAGTTCTCCCTTTGTCTGGAGAGGCTCTCAACCTCTTCACGGCTTTGAAAAGAGAGATTGGGAGAAAGTGAGAGAGTGTGAAAGATGGCAGGCAGACGTAGATGATAAAAATGGCCCTTATCTCAGGCATGTAAAGGATGCCAGATGGCTGTGGACAAGTGACTGATCTGGGCAGGGATTCCATCAAATGCTGTTGCGGCCCTCTTCAGGGTGTAAAGTCAGGGCTTGGTTGGGCACTTGCAGGGCTAGTGGACCAACTGGGCCCTGGTGATGCCATCTCACAATAACACACGTTGAGCGATTCTACCTCCTGCCCCTCTATCCCCTCCCTTTGTAAACAGGTTTTCACTCTCAACCAGGCAGTGCAGCCTGAAATGGAGGCCAGCTCAGGGTAGGAGGGAGGTCTGGGGGGGGTGGGTGTTTGTTCAGCTACTAATTGCTGTCTCTGCTAGATACACTGTTCTGTTAATGTGAATGTTGTTCGGCCGCGTAGGCAGCCTTCTCTTGCGCCACTGAGGGAGCTTTCCAGGTCAAAGTTCGTAGGCTGTGGAGGGCTGTGCACTTTTGTTGCCTCCAACTGTTATTCAGCTACCTCGTCCGCCTGCCGACCAGAGCACCATTGCCCCCTCCCCCAGCTTTTGTCCCAGACGAAGGCTGTGTCAGTGTCAGCGCCATCCCACTCGGCAGCATCACAAACACACACACAGGGCCCTATAAAATCCACGAAGAGTGGAACGCAGACTGAATCACAGAATACAGACATTAAAACAGAATTCAACAACATAAAAAAATGTATGGAACTTATTGCCCAACATTATCATAAGATGTGAACAAAATGCATCAGTGATTTATATTTTCCTTCAACTTTCTGAAGAGGCAACATGGAATTGCCCCTGTCTGTGTGTGCACATTTGTCTACCACTTTGGTTAGCCGTTAGCGATTTATAACATATTTGACAGAATGTAAACTTCCTGCCTCACTCAGTGACTTTCCATACACCTAGTTCTTATCCACCCTCCATTGACCCTAATATATACATTCATTACACATGTAAAGTAATCAATAAGTTCTGGTATGGTAACATGAAAAAGTGTATTTCAAGCTAGAATCCAACACATGAAAGCTTGTGTCGCCTTTTGCTTTTTTGTTTTTCCTAACCATGTGACCACTTGAGAAGGAAAAATGTATGGAAAACCCCTACTGTTGTTATCGGCTACAAACAGGGCCTAGAGTTTCTAGATGGAGATGTAGTCTAGTGATGGGATATTGTTTTAGATTTCCCCCTCACTCACCTCTGTTCTGCTAAAGAAGTTACTATCCTGCAACCTCCCTCCAGGCTCGCTCTCGCGCTCTTTGTCGCGCACTCTCGAGTGGCGCAGCGGTCTAAGGCACTGCATCTCAGTGCTAGAGGCGTCACTACAGACACCCTGGTTCGAATCCAGGCTGTACATTCAGCACAGGAGGGTAGGGAAGGAAAAATAGGCTACTGGGGCCTATCAGGGGTGTGTACTTAGTCCCCTCCTGTATTCCCTGTTCACTCACGACTGCGTGGCCAAACACGTCTCCAACACCATCAAGTTCGCTGACGACACAACAGTGGTAGGCCTGATCACCGACAATGATGAGACGGCCTATAGGGAGGTCAGAGATCTGGCAGTGTGGTGCCAGGACAACAACCTCTCCCTCAATGTGAGCAAGACAAAAGAGCTGATCATGGACTACAGGAAAAGGTGGGCTGAACAGGTCCCCATTAACATCGACAGGGCTGTAGTGGAGCGGGTCGAGAGTTTCAAGTTCCTTGGTGTCCACATCACCAACGAACTATCATGGTCAGATTATACCAAGACAGTCATGAAGAGTGCACAACAAAACCTTTTCCCCCTCAGGAGACTGAAAAGATTTGGCATGGGCCCCCAGATCCTCAAAAGGTTCTATAGCTGCACCATCGAGAGCTTCCTGACTGGTTGCATCACCGCCTGGTATGGCAACTGCTTGGCATCTGACCGTAAGGTGTTACATAGGGTACTGCGAACGGCCCAGTACATCACTGGGGCCAAGCTTCCTGCCATCCAGGACCTATTTAATAGGCGCTGTCAAGTTATAGACTGTTTTCTCTGCTACCGCGCGACAAGTGGTACCGGAGCTCCAAGTGTAGGACCAAAAGGCTCCTCAACAGCTTCAACCCCCAAGCCGTTAGACTGCTGAACAAATCATAAAAATCACCACAGGACAATTTTTATTGACCCCCCCCCCCTCCTTTGTACACTGCTGCTACTCCCTGTTTGTTACCTAATGCATAGTCACTTCGCCCCCACCTACATGTACAGATTACTTCAACTAGCCTGTGCCCCCCTGTATATAGCCTCGTTATTGTTATTCTTATTGTGCTACTTTTTATTACTTATTATATTTGCCTACTTGGTAAATATTTTCTTATTCTTGAACTGCACTGTTGGTTAAGGGCTTGTAAGTAAGCATTTCACGGTAAAGTCTACACTTGTTGTATTCGGCGCATGTGGCAAATAAAGTTTGATTTGTATCACAACCGGCCGTGATTGGGAGTCCCATAGGGCGGCGCACAATTTGCCCAGCGTCGTCCGGGTTTGGCCGGTGTAGTCTGTCATTGTAAATAAGAATTTGTTCTTAACTGACTTGCCTAGTTAAATAAAACAAATATTGATCAACAAACATGGCTGTGCTTTTCAAGTGTTTCTCCCAGGTACACACAGCATTCCTGTCAGTGCCTGCTGGGCCAGCCAGCCAACCTCTGACATTCCTTCTGCTATACATTCAGCACAGGAGGGTAGGGAAGGAAAAATTGGCTACAGGGCCCAGACAGTTAATAAGACTATGGCAGTCAGTGGCCATTTTGCATTTTTCTCTAATCAGGTTCTCACAGGGCTCAGCATTCTGGAACTCCTTTGAGATGGAACTCACAGGCACATGTTGGCTGAGAGGACATGGCTTTCTCTGCCCAGTGGTATGCTTGTTATTGGGAGTTTATATAGTGTTTTGATCTTTAGCTTTGGAAGTGATTGTATAAAAAAAAATGTAGATTACTTCCACGCTTTTCTTTCGTGAATCATAATAATGCAGATGATATGTGGTTAGTTATGACCTTTCGTGTCACAACTGTTCTATGATTACAGGTGGTTTTACAAGAGGCTGTTACCCTGTTGAATCACATGATCTCTCTGGTTTTTCTTGTGGTGAGATAAACAATCCTCTTGCCGCAGCCATGGGATATGCTATGATGTAATAATTACCAGAGTGACTGACAGGAGCAATTATGGTTAAGTGCCTTGCTCAAGAGCATATCGGCCAATTATTATTCTTTTTTTTTCTCCACCTAGTCAGCTTAGGAATTCGAACCAGCAAACTTTTGGTTACTGGCCCAGGGCTCTTAAAGGGATACTTCAGGATTTTGGGAATGAGGCCCTTTATCTACGTCCCCAGAGTCCGATGAACTAGTAGATACCATTTTTATGTCTCTATGTCCAATATGAAGGAAGATGGAGCTAGTTTCCCAAGCCAATGCTAATTAGCGTTAGCGCAATGACTGGAAGTCTATGGGTATCTGCTATCAGGCTGGGACCATTGACTGTGCGAACTTGCTACACCTCTACCATGACACTTGCCCGACAGTTGTGCCCCTCGGAGCAGGTCAGTGTGAACAGAATTGTCTCATTCAGCCCAACACTCCTACAGTATAAATGGTAATAGCCGAGAAGTGATTTTGAAACAGCTGAAATGTGTGTATATACATTTTCCTACTATTTGAGACTTGTTTTATTGAGTTTTTACCTGAAATTGTAGTATCAGCCCGTTACATTCTGAAATTGCCGGTTGCACTGAGCCACATAAACTATGGAAGCCCATCCCCATCACGAAAATAAATGTATATTGTCGATAGTAGATCAATCAAAAAGGATATGTTTTAGCATTTTTAACATTATGGGGTGATTTCAGGTCCGAGTGGTGGGGCGAATGATTTTCTTGTGGCTCAGTTTTTCTTGATCTGTTGGGCACTAACCTAACCAACTCCAGACCCTAGTAGGGTAGGACATAGCATTTTTGGGACCCTATTTTATTTCTAATCAGGTCATATGTTGTTTTTTAACTCCTGAAAAAAACTTCTGACCTCAGGGAGGATGAAAACATTTAAAACCCTGTCAAACTGCAGCAACCTTGTACTTGTTCATATGAATTTAAACAGACAAAGAGACAAACAATGATATTGGACAATAGAACTAATAACAGGCCTGAGCTTGCTTTATGCAGGGTTGCATCGTGTTGGTCTTTGCATCTGTAATTAAAAAGTTATTCATACAGTATGTCATCACTATTGTGTTGATTGATTTATTCCAGTCAATCATTTTGGATTAAAAAAGCCTAGGTAGCCACCCGAAGTTTGAATATAAACCAAATTTGATCATAAATAAATGGGCCTATCAGTTGACTGGTCGATTCTTTGGTCGATAGCATGTTGGTCGACCAAGATTTCTTTAGTTGAGCAGTGGCAAAAAAATTATGTTTTTATGGTGTACAGAAACCTTTCAGATTCTCATCTGCCTGCGTGGACTAATCCATTGTGGAGGCCGTGGGGATGGCACAGTCCATCACTCTAAGACATGTGCTATTGGAATTGTATATGGTTATATTACACAAGAACAATGGTGCAACACTAATAAAAATTATATTATTTAATAACATGCGTTTTTCTCCCAAAGTTGGATAGCATTCGAAATGTCAGTGTGGTGTTGAATTGCCGCCTTTTCCTAGACCATGTTGCTATGTGCATAATAGCAAAGTTACCCAGCATATTTTGTGTTGAGAACAATGCGCAGCAGTGGAATTAGGAGACGAGAAAACAGCTCTTGCCTTAATTGTCTAAGAAAAGTGAGGAGAGGGGAAACCCCAACTTAATTAGGTCTATAATCAACAGCCTAACTGTTAAATGTGCCTGGCTTTATAAATTCTCCATATATATCTACAGAAATAAGACAGATCCTGCTTGTGTTGCCTGTTTGTTTAATACCCTGATTCTGTGAGCACCAAGCTTCACACATCTACAACATGTCGGATAAACAATTTCACATTCTGTTGTTTTTACTCTACTATGCTGTAATAAAGGCTTTTTTCCCCACCCCAGGTATTATTTATAATTGATTTAGTGTTTCACTGTTCCAAATTGATTGTCTGAATATTTTTACTTATAATAACTTCTTGATCTCTTTCTTGATCTCCTTTTATTGTTATTATTATTCTGATCATTATAATAATTAATGGCATTATCATTAGTAGGTTTATTATAGCAGCCTTGTATAAACACCATAAAGCTGTTGGCCTAAGAGTGCATCCTGTTTAGTCTTAATACCATAACTTACTTAGGTCTATATTTCAATACTTTTATATAGGCTACTGTATAAATCATTAATTTGTTAATGTCATCACACAGTATATGAGTCATTCATGATTTGACTCTTGAATAATTTGCATAAACAATAAATAAATAATTCCATGTCGGCAATTGCTTTCATGATTGCATGCGACTGTTTTTAGTCTTTGCTGTAATAAAGGCTTTCCAAAAAAAACTAAATTATAAGACTCTGGTACGCTTATAGTGTTGTTTACATTGTTCCAAATGGTCAGAAATTATCTAATAGCACCTGTTTGGCATGCATAAAATGCATGCAGCACTTGCTCCTTAATTTCTTTTTCCTGATCTCCAGTATTTTCCACAACTAGTCAAATGTATTCCACATATGATTTCCCCTTTATCTCCTGAGCAACCAAACATTCCCCCGTTTCAAGTTTGTCACGTCACCTGCATCTATTTTGTTGTCATGTGTTGAGTTTGTTATAACCAATTTATGGATGTGATTATGTTATGCTATAGGTCAGGTCCTATTGGTCACGTGCATGCGATGCATGCATGTGTCACGTAAAGAGAGCAAGGGTTGAGGCATTAGGGAATGTTCTTCCTAAACAAATGAGGGATTTCAGTAACAGGGCTTCTTCACCTGCGGGATCGTCTGAGACCAGACACCCGGACGGCTGATGAAATTGGGTTTGCGCAACTGAAGAATTTCTGCAGAAACTCAGAAACCGTCTCAGGGAAGCTCATCTGCGTGGTCGTCATCCTCATTTGTGTGCTCGTCGTCCTCACCAGGGTCTTGACTTGACTGCAGTTCGGAGACGTAACCCGACTTCAGTGGACGGGTGTGTCTTTCTAAATCATGTCCAATTTAACCTCTAGGGGATCAGTGCACAACTTGACCGTTTTGGAGAGCCTGGCGTGCCCAAAGTAAAATGCCTCCCATTCAGGCCCAGAAAATAGGATATGCACATATTTGGTACCATTGGATAGGAAGCACTCTGAATTTTGTAAAACTGTTAACCATCTGTCTGTGAGTAAAACAGAACGGATATGGCAGGCGAAACCCCGAGGAATTTCTGTCCTGGAAAAAGTGGTTTTCACAGAGTGCCTCATTTGGAACCCCTCCCTCATGAAAATGCCCATAAAAGGGCATATGAATGCAGTACCTATCGCTTCCTCTGGATGTCAACAGTCTCGAGAAAGTGATTTGATTCTGTTTGGATGAAATAGAGCAGAGAAGAAGAGGAAATCAGGAAGTGTCTCTTTGGAAGTCTATAGGAGTGGACGCGCGCTCTCGGCAAGCGCGCACTGTTTTTTTCCGTCTTTAGAGCTCAGTTTATATTCCGGTTGATTTATNCTTAGGAAGACCTCAGCAGAAGTTCTTCAACAGGTAATTGATTTGTTTTTGCTGTGACATGTGTTATGTGTGTGCCGTGATGGCTAATGAATTCATGGCTATGGGAAAAATGTGAGGTGCTACCCTCAATCAAATGTTGTGCTTTCGCCGTAAAGCCTTTTTGAAATCTGACAACGCTGTGATATTGCCAAGAAACAGAGCTTTTGATGAGTATGGAACACTTGTATATTGGTGGATGTTTAATAATTCAACTTTTGGATTTTGAATTTGGCGCCTTGCATTTCACCTGGTAGTGGCGGGAGTGGGGCGCTAGCGCCCCAATGATCCCTGAGAGGTTAATTTACTACAGATGGAGTCCAAGTTGTAGAAACATCTCAATGATGATCAATGTAAACAGGATGCACCTTAGCTCAATGTTTGAGTCTCATAGCAAAGGGTCTGAATACTTATGTAAATAAGGTATATCTGTTTTTTTTATGATTTTAAAATCTAAAAACCTGTATTCGCTTTATCATTATGGGGTATTGTGTGTAGGTTGATGAAGGGGAAAAATTATGTAATCCATTTTAGAATAAATCTGTAACATAACAAAATGTGGAAAAAGTCAAGGGGTCTGAATTCTTTCAGAATGCACTGTAGGTAGCTGCCTGCAATTAAACGCCCACACCAGTAGAAAGACGATGGCCAGAGTTTACCCATACTGTTGCACAACGATGTAAGATGATATATTTGGGCTTGAAGTGACAAAGCGAACTGCTTGCTTCGTGCCAATGACGTTATTTGCCAATGAAATGACGTGTAAATCATTTTTTGCCTATGTTTTGTTTCAGGACTGGGTTTTATTTTAATGGTACCACCCACCAGATATCAGAAACACCTGCAAAGTTTGAGCTGTGACTGAAGCTGAACAATATGTAATGGCTACAGCAAAGGTGGTGGATAAATTAAGATAGTTCACTCAGGTCATTTACCATTGAAATGAAGTTCTGGTCTATTTAACAGGGTGGGTCTCCCATAGACACCAATGACTAAGTAGACCAGATCCAAATGATATTGCAAAGATATTTTTAACTAACCCAGGATAGTTCATCTGTGTCGTTTACAGTGGAAGCAAACATAGGATAGTGGGCAGAACAAGCAAGGAGGTGGGCAAAGCCAAGCATGAGGAAGCAAGGTCCTATTGGCGCATTGTAGCATGTATTTGCACATTTCCATTTGGGAATGCCGCCTCGTGAAGTGTGCTTGTGCTCAAACTTAATTTGACCTTGCACTCCTTCTAAACAGAGAAACGTTTAAAACTTTGGCAAAGCTTCAAGAAAAAGTATTGAGTTTGGATGTTTCATCGATTAGAAAATGGGTAAAATTGCGTGTGATATGATTGCGTTTTGGAATCCCACTCCCCATCACCCCAAGATGAAAGGTTTTGACTACGCTCTACTGTTTTGATTGGTGCAGCTAGAAATCACAAGTGTATATCATATAATGAAAAGGCAACCACAGAAGCAGATTCCACAAATGTATTTTGTGCTGCTGTTACATCAAGTGTTGGTATTTCGTTTCATGTCCAATGCGCTCAAGGTGTTGTTACATATCATTTGTGGCATGCATCATGAGAAAAGTCATTGTAGCCTGTCACTTCACTATCCCTAGCTGTGAGAACCATGCTATCCATATTACCTGAGCTTTGCTTATTCTTTCTATTTCTATGGAGGATTCACGGCCGCAATTTATGGAAGATGCCAAACTTTGGAGAGAACAATAGGATGCAAAGTCAAAGATACTGGTTTCCCCTATCCATCTGTGGCTAATATATCCTACAGTGTTTCCTATGACAAATCCAGCTCCAGACGCAGCCATAGCATAGCTGCTAATCTTCTGAGTAAGGTCTAGCAACAACAGATAACATTAGTTAGCTAGATAAGGTTAGAATGCTAGCTAGCTACACTGACAGCTGTCAGTGCCCTACTTGTTATTTCTCACCTCCATGTGGAAATCAACATAATGTTCCCATAACCCAATTTGTAAATATTTATTAGCAGCCTGCGCACTCTTCAGAGGTGGAACCTGAAGGACAATTTCTGCTATAGGAATTACGTTGAAATAGGGGTGTCATTACTCTCTGGTGGAGGCCTAAGAGTCTATTGACTCTTAGGCCCCAGTGCCTCAATCTAAGTGACATAATAAAAAAATGTATCTGTTTTTTTTGCATGGGCTGTGTCTCAATCCACCGCATCTGCCTATGTCTGCCTTCCACACGTGCGATGGAAGGTGGCTGAGCGAAAGCGGTGTTTGTCAGACCATGAGACATCCTGAAAATTGGTCTTCTCACAAAAACGTCTGTAGCGCCCTAACGATGGTGTTCTCCATTTCGGTCTACGAACCCCACAGGTGTCACAGGACTCATCTGAAGTCATTAACGCTCATGTCCCAACTTCTGTCTATAGCGTCTGAACCGTTTGGGCTACAAACAAAAGGCGTGACTCTCACAATGGTGTTGCTCTAGGACCCCCACAAGTGTCACGGGACTCATCTGAAGGTAACCCATACAAATGAATGGAAGTATGGAGGTAGTTTTGTGCCAACAAAAATAAGGGATAAATATGTGTTAAAAAATATATATTTCCTGAGCTTTCTTATTAAGGTTGGGCGGTATCCTGATTTTCCATATCTTCACACAGTGCCTGTGCCGTCCCGGGATATATGGTATTACAGGTAGTGCACACAAGGGGCACTATTTATTTTTATTCAAACGTAAAAAGCCTAAAAAAAAAAAATTGACCAGAATGCTAACAAGTACTAAGGATTCTCATAGCAGATGCTAGGTAAATGCCAACAAGCGCATGCCAACATTTACTACTAGGACCAACAACCCAGCTCATAAAGTTATGTAAGTATCTCAACCAGTTTGCAGCATGCACAAAACAAATATCTTAATCCAGGAAGAGATTGTCTCTGCTGCTGTTACCAAGAAGATTGATCTTGCAAATTATTGTTAGGCACTTACAAGTTAGCAAAACCCAGCTGGGTTGGCACGTCTTAGATTGTAACTTAATAGTTTTATTTTATATATCTAGCTAGCTAGCAAACATTAGTAGTAAAGCGTAACTTGATCCCCTCAAGTTGTGCTGCAGAGTTGACTCACCTCACAAAACTCCCGTTTTGCTCATTGTGATTTTAAAACATTTATCTTACAAAGGAGTTGTTTAATCTAACTGCTTAACTGCTTATTTATCTGAACATGGAATTGTATTTGTTGTTTTACTCATGTTTTTCTAATCTTTACAGGAAAATGCCGTCTGTGTGGAATCAGACGTTTTTTTGACTCAATGGAGGAATGCTGATGAATGTCTTGCTCGATCTGTGTATGCAACTGGTTCACCGCTGATGCTCACAGGCAATGTGTATTGGAAGAGATTTCTGAATGTTCTTCACCCAGCATACACCCCTCTAACCAGACATGCTTTATCTACTAATTTGCTGGATGCAGAGTTCAAGTGAAGGTCAAGCAAATCACAGAGAAAGCAGACTGTATTGAAATCATTTCTGATGGGTGGTCGAATATTTGTGGGCAAGGAATAATTAACTACATCTCCACCCCTCAACCAGTAAGAGAACAGACACAAGGGACAACAGACACACCAGTCTCTACATTGCAGATGAACTGAAAGCAGTCATCAATGACTTTGGACCACAGAAGGTATTTGCACTGGTGACAGACAATGCTGCGAACATGAAGGCTGCTTGGTCTAAAGTAGAGGAGTTCTACCCTCACATCACACCCGTTGGCTGTGCCGCTCATGCGTTGAATCTGCTCCTCAAGGACATCATGGCGTTGAAAACGATGGATGCACTACAAGGGAGCCAAGGAAATGGTTAGGTATGTGAAGGGTCATCAAGTTATAGCAGCAATCTACCTCACAAAGCAAAGTGAGAAGAATAAGAGCACCACCATAGAAGCTGCCTAGCAACACCTGTTGGGGTGGTGTTGTCATCATGTTTGACAGTCTCCTGGAGGGAAAGGAGTCTCTTCAAGAAACTGCTATATCAGTCTGACGATATGGACAGCCCCATCAAGAGGATCCTCCTGGATGATGTATTTTGGGAGAAAGTGGTACAGCCTGAAACGTATAGCAGTAGCCATTGCACGGGGGGGAGATAATGACATCCTGTCTGATGTTCAGACTCTGCTTGCAGATGTAAGAGAAGAAATCCATACTGCCCTGCCCACTTCACTGTTGCTCCAAGCAGAGGAAACTGCAGTTCTGAAATACATCAAAAAGCGTGAAGACTTCTGCCTGAAGCCCATACACGCCGCAGCGTACATGTTGGACCCCAAGTATGCTGTCAACACTACCGTGTCTCGCCACCTTGGCCTGGATGAGGGCAAGGTTCTTGGCAGTCTGGCGAAGTACACTTCCAAGCAAGGGCTTTGGGATAGAGATGCCATATGGCAGTCATGCCAACATAGCTCATCAGCCACCTGGTGGAAGGGACTTTGTGGATCTGAGGAGCTTCCCCCTGTTGCCTCCATCCTCCAAATCCCACCAACATCAGCCGCCTCATAGTGCAACTGGTCTTTGTTTGGGAACACACACGCCAAAGCACGCAACAGGCTAACCAATACAAGGGTTGAAAAATTGGTGGAAATAAAACTTTTGAGGCCTTTTGAGCCTGACAACGAGCCATCCTCAACAAGGTTGGAAAGTGACACTGAAGATGAGGCCTCAGAGACTGATGTTCAAGAGGTGGACATTGAGGAGGTCCAGGGAGACGACATGGAAGCCTGAGAGGAGGACAACCAAAGCTTTAGTTTCTAGTGTATGTTGAAAAAGCTCTGTTTCTTGGCAATATCACAGCGTTGTCAGATTTCAAAAAGGCTTTACGGCGAAAGCACAACATTTTGATTGTTTGAGGGTAGCACCTCACATACTTTTCCCATAGCCATGAATTCATTAGCCAGCGTGGCACACACACAACACATTTCACAGCAAAAACAAATCAATTACCTGTTGAAGAACTTCTGCTGAGGTCTTCCTAAGTGTCCAATGAAGACAATCCATGGTTCTTTTGTTAGAAAAAGTCATGTATTTTATCCATAAATCTCCATTTGGTTCGCGCGTTATAATCAGAAACTACAGCGTCCACACCTCCATTGAAACGTGACTAGAACTCGTTCAACTTATACCTATAAACTTGTCCAAGAACAATCAAACATCATTTTAAATGTATCCTTAGGAACACTTTTACGTATATTTACTATAATAA
>QNTS01003867.1:0-27015 GCA_003317085.1 Hucho hucho
GGAGAGGGAGAAAAGGAGAGCTATGGGGGAGAGGGAGAAAGGGAGAGCTACAGGGGAGAGGGAGAAAGGGAGAGCTACGGGGGAGAGGGAGAAAGGGAGAGCTACAAGGGAGAGGGAGAAAGGGAGAGCTACGGGGGAGAGGGAGAAAGGGAGAGCTACGGGGGAGAGGGAGAAAGGGAGAGCTAAGGGGGAGAGAGAGAAAGGGAGAGTTAAGGGGGAGAGGGAGAAAGGGAGGGAGAGTAAAAAAAGACAAGCGTGAAGGGAAATGAAGACAAGGAGGGAGGGAAGAGGGAGAGGCAAAACATCCTCACCTCCCTGGGGTCAGATAGAAGCAGTCAAGCTGCTGTGTTGTGCCTACAGGGTCAAAGGTGACTCATCTCCAACGCACACAGATACCAGACACACATCACACACACATCACACACATCTCCATCTCAGAGGTCAAATTGAGGGTCATGACCAGCTGACGGTGAGCAGAAACAAGACGCTATACACCACACAGATATGCTTCATCTTCTTGTCTGTCCTCACACACGCATTAAACTGTCACTTAGAATGGGTGAGGGTGGTTTTGCAGAAGGCAGTACAGAGCTGTGTGTGTTTCATGTGTGGGTCTTGTGATCGTAACAAGCTCTTTAAATAGAGATGTAACCATTGGAGCTACAGAAGTGTGCACAGAGTGTGAACGATTGTGTGTGCATGTATGTCTGTCTGTGTGTTTGTGAGTGTGTGTCTGTGTGTTTGTGTATATTTTGGTGTTGTAACGTGTCCTCCCGTCCTGTAGGTGGCGAGCAGGCAGTCAGCAGACCGTTCTCCATGAGGAGCAGTAGAAGATGCCGGCTCTGCCAGCGCTGCTGCTGTCGATACACTTCTCCTCCTTCCTGCTAGTTACCATGGCACCACGCTCCGGAAGCCAGGCCACCCTGCTCTCCTCCGTCCGGATGGGTGAGTGTCCATCTATCAATCCGTCCATCCCTCCCTCCTTCCATCCCCCTCAGGTGTCTGTCTCCCCCTCCTCCCCCGGTGTGTCACCCCCCTCCACCAGGACACACCTGGCCTTCACATCCCTGGTAAATACTCTGCTTGTCTCTTGTCTTTTTGTCTTACTGTCTATTGGGGAGTAACGTCAATGTTTTCTCCTGCTCCATATCTCCGTCTCCCTCCCCCCCATGTAGCTGCGATCCTGGATGACCAGTCAGTGTGTGGGCGTGGAGAGCGGCTGGCTCTGGCCCTGGCCAGGGAGAACATCAATAGTGTGATGGAGGGAGGGGCCAGAGCCCGTGTGGAGGTGGACATATTTGAACTGCAGAGGGACTCCCAGTATGAGACCACTGACACCAGTGAGTAACACCACTACAGACCACTAAGACCAGTACTGACTAGGCTGTAAATCCAAGATGGCGTAACAGTCTGACGTGTGTTTGTCTTTGTCTTATCCTGTGTCTTCTCCTGTGTATATAGTCGTTTTTTAATCTCACTTTCTATCTACGAGCTAAATATACTTTCCTGCAACCTTTCCTACAACCCGCCTCACCCAATGTGGTACGGATCTGCTCTTTTTATTCCTTATAACTGGAACCTCCATCAGGAGCTATCCAGCTAACTAGCTACTAGCTATTGGTTATTGTTAGCCATGGCTAGCGGTCTTAACCTTTAGCTATGACACCAGCCAGCTTTAGCTCGGACAATACCTGCCAGTCTGCACAGCGCGATATCAACCCAGAGCATATCGGATTGCATCTCTCTACCACATCACCGGATTCCTGCCACAAGCTCTGGACCATTATACTGGATCATCGCAGCTAGCTGCAACCGAGTGGCTACTGTTAGCTAACGCCTCTGTCCCGAAGCAAGCACCAGTTAGCCTTTAGCTAGCCTCGAGCTAGGCACATATACCTGCTAATTCTTGGGCTACAATGCCTCTTTTGCCAATTGGCCTGGACCCTTTATTGTCGACACGGAGCCCCGCCGATCCATCACGACTGGTCTGCCGACGTAATCGTACGATGTGGTTTCAACAGGCTTTTCCGTTGCGATGTCGCCGAAGACCCATCTGCTAGCCCCGGCCCGCTAGCTTTCTGAACACCATGTCTCCCGCTCGCCTAGCATAGTAGCGACTACCGAACGGCTCACGGACTCACCTACTGCTGCTTATTGGACCCTATGATCATTCGGCTACACAGCTTATGCCTGCTGGACTGTTTCAATAACATGGTACCTCATTCTGTTTATCTGTTGGCCCCAGCCACAAGCTCAGTTCCTGTGTGTACCTAACTGACCCGCTCTGCCCATTCATCACCATTTACCCGTTGTTGTCTTAGCTCTCCCGATCAACACCTGTGATTGCTTTATGCCTCTCTCTAATGTCAATATGCCTTGTCTACTGCTGTCTCGGCTAGTTCTTATTGTTTTATTTCACTGTAGAGCCCCGAGTCCTGTGCAACATGCCTTAGATAGCTCTTTTGTCCCACCCCCCACACATGCGGAGACCTCAGCTGGCTTAACTGGTGCCGCCAGAGATGCAACCTCTCTCATCGTCACTCAATGCCTAGGTTTACCCCCACTGTACTCACATCCTACCATGCCCTTGTCTGTACATTATGCCCTGAATCTATTCTACCATGCCCAGAAATCTGCTCCTTTTATTCTCTGTTCCAAACGCACTAGACGACCAGTTCTTATAGCCTTTAGCCGTACCCTTATCCTACTCCTCCTCTGTTCCACTGGTGATGTAGAAGTTAATCCCCAACTACAACATTTCCAGTCAAGATAGAACTGCCAAAGGGGGAATAGTTGCAATCTGCTGCAGAGATAGTCTTCAGAGTTCTGTCATACTATCCAGGTCTGTGCCCAAACAGTTCTAGCTTCTACTTTTAAAAATCCACCTGTCCAGAAATAAGTCTCTCACTGCTGGCGCTTGTTATAGACCCCCCTCAGCCCCCAGCTGTGCCCTGGACACCATATGTGAATTGATTGCCCCCCATTTATTTCAGAGTTAGTACAGTTAGGTGACCTAAACTGGGATACTTTAACACCCCGGCCTTCCTACAATCTAAACTAGATGCCCTCAATCTCAATCTCAATCTCACACAAATTATCAAGGAACCTACCAAGTACAACCCTAAATCTGTAAACCCGGGCACCCTCATAGATATCATCCTGACCAACTTGCCTTCTAAATACACCTCTGCTGTCTTCAACCAGGATCTCAGCGATCACTGCCTCATTGCCTGCATCCGTAATGGGTCCGCGGTCAAACAACCACCCCTCATCACTGTCAAACGCTCCCTAAAACACTTTAGCAGGCCTTTCTAATTGACCTGGCCCGGGTATCCTGGAAGGATATTGACCTCATCCCGTCAGTCGAGGATGCCTGGTTATTCTTTAAAAGTGCTTTCCTCACCTTTCTTAAATAAGCATGCCCCATTCAAAAAATGTACAACTAAGAACAGATATAGCCCTTGGTTCACTCCATCCTGTGGCGTACTGCATTAGCATCGAATAGCCCCTGCGATATGCAACTTTTCACCGAAGTTAGAAACCAATATACATAGTCAGTTTGGAAAGCAAAGGCTAGATTTTTCAAACAGATATTTGAATCCTGTAGCACTAATTCCAAAAAGTTTTGGGACACTTGAAAGTCCATGGAGAATAAGAGCACCTCCTCCCATCTGCCCACTGCACTGAGGCTAGGAAACACTGTCACCACCAATAAATCTACGATAATCAAGAATTTCAATAAGCATTTTTCTACGGCTGGCCATGCTTTCCACCTGGCTACTCCTACCCCGGCCAACAGCTCTGCACCCCCCACAGCAACTTGCCCAAGCCCCCCCGCTTCTCCTTCACCCAAATCCAGATAGCTGATGTTCTGAAAGAGCTGCAAAATCTGGACCCCTACAAATCAGCTGGGCTAGACAATCTGGACCCTCTCTTTTTAATATTTTCTGCCGCAATTGTTGCAACCCCTATTACTAGCCTGTTCAACCTCTCTTTCGTATCGTCTGAGATCCCTAAAGATTGGAAAGCTGCTGTGGTCATCCCCCTCTTCAAAGGGGGAAACATTCTAGACCCAAACTGTTACAGACCTATATCTATCCCGCCCTGCCTTTCTAGTCTACGAAAGCCAAGTTAACAAACAGATCACCGACCATTTCGAATCCCACCGTACCTTCTCCGCTATGCAATCTGGTTTCCGAGCTGGTCATGGGTGCACCTCAGCCATGCTATAGGTCCTAAATGATATCATAACCGCCATCGATAGAAGACAGTACTGTGCAGCCGTCTTCATCGACCTGGTCAAGGCTTCGACACTGTCAATCAGCGCATTCTTATCGGCAGACTCAATAGCCTTGGTTTCTCAAATGACTGCCTCACCTGGTTCACCAACTACTTCTCAGATAGAGTTCAGTGTGTCAAATCGGAGGGCCTGTTGTCCGGACCTCTGGCAGTCTCTATGGGGGTGCCACAGGGTTCAATTCTCGGGCCGATTCTTTTCTCTGTATATATCAATGATGTCGCTCTTGCTGCTGGTGATTCTCTGATCCACCTCTATGCAGACGACACCATTCTGTATACTTCTGGCCCTTCTTTGGACACTGTGTTAACTTCTTAGGGAGCGGCTCCCGAGGTGACGGTTTTGGAGAGTCTGGCGTGCCCAAAGTAAAATGCCTCCCACTCAGGCCCAGAAAATAGGATATGCACATAATTAGTACTATTGGATAGGAAACACTCTATTAAAATATTGTCTGTGAGTATAACCCGAGGAATTTCTGTCCTGGAAAAAGTGATTTTGACACATTGCCTCATTGTGAACCCCTCCCTATTGAAAATTACCTTATATGGGAGTAAGATTGCAGTACCTATTGCTTCCACTGGATGTCAACAGTCTCTAGACAGTGTTTGATGATGTTCAGTTGCTCTGGATGTTAATAGAAGAAGAATTGGGAAGTGGTCACCAGATGTAAACAGAAGAGGATGCACGTTCACGGGCTCGCGTGCGCTGTGGTTTTTTCCTTTCCTATAGTCCAGTTTATAATCCGGTTGAAATTTTATAGTAAATATACATAAAAGTGTTCCTAAGGATACATTATCAATGATGTTTGATTGTTCTTGGACAAGTGTATAGGTATAGGTTGAATGAGTTCTCTTCACGGTTCAATGGGCGAGTGGATGCTGTATTTTCTGACCATAACGCACCAACCAAACGGAGATTTATGGATATAATAAATGACTTTTTCTAACAAAAGAACCATGGATTGTCTTCGTTGGACACTTGGGAAGCCCTCAGCAGAAGTTCTTCAAAAGGTAAGGGATTTGTTTTCGCTGTGAAATGTGTTTTGTGTGAACCGCGATGGTTTATGAATTTATGCTAATGGGAAAATATTGGAGGTGCTACCCTCAAACAATCAAATGTAGTGCTTTCGCCGTAAAGCCTTTTTGAAATCTGACAACGCTGTGATATTGCCAAGAAGCAGAGCTTTTGATGACTATGCAACACTTGTATATTGATGAATGTTTAATAATTCAACTTTTGGATTNATAGGTATAGGTTGAACGAGTTCTCTTCACGGTTCAATGGGCGAGTGGACGCTGTATTTTCTGATCATAACGCACCAACCAAACGGAGATTTATGGATATAATAAATGACTTTTTCTAACAAAAGAACCATGGATTGTCTTCGTTGGACACTTGGGAAGCCCTCAGCAGAAGTTCTTCAAAAGGTAAGGGATTTGTTTTCGCTGTGAAATGTGTTTTGTGTGAACCGCGATGGTTTATGAATTTATGCTAATGGGAAAATATTGGAGGTGCTACCCTCAAACAATCAAATGTAGTGCTTTCGCCGTAAAGCCTTTTTGAAATCTGACAACGCTGTGATATTGCCAAGAAGCGCCCCACCACTCCCTAAGTAGTTAACAAACCTCCAAACAAGCTTCAATCCCATACAACACTCCTTCTGTGACCTCCAACTGCTCTTAAACGCAGCACAGACCAGTACTGACCTGTAGTACCAGTAGAGACCAGTACCGGCCAGTAAAACCAGATGAGACCAGTACAGACCAGTACTGACCAGCAATACCAGTAGAGACCAATACTGACCAGTAATATCAGTACAGACCAGTACAAACCAGTACTGACCAGTAATACCAGTAGAGACCAATACTGACCAGTAATAATACCAGTACAGACCAGTACAGACAAGTACTGACCAGTAGAAGATGCACGTGAAGATGCACCATATACAGTGCCTTGCAAATGTATTCATTCCCCTTGGCGTTTTTCCTACTTTGTTGCATTGCTACCTGTAATTTAAATTGATTTTTATTTGGATTACATGTAATGGACATACACAAAATAGTCCAAATTGGTGAAGTGAAATGAAAAAAATTACTTGTTTCAAAAATTCTAAAAGATAAAAAACGGAAAAGTGGTGTGTGCATATGTATTCACCCCCCTTGCAATGAAGCCCCCCAGTACAGACCAGTACAGACCAGTAATACCAGTACAGACAAGTACTGACCAGTTTTACTAGTACAGACCAGTACTGAGCAGTACAGACCAGTGCAGACCAGTACTATTCAGTAATATCAGTACTGACCAGTAATACCAGTATAGACCAGTACTGACTTGTAATACCAGTACATACCAGTAATACAAGTACAGACCATTACTGACCAGTAATACCAGTACAGATCCGTACAGACCAGTAATACCAGTACAGACCAGTACTGACCAGTAATATCAGTACAGACCAGTACTGACCTGTACAGACCAGTTCTGACCAGTAATACCAGTACTACAGACTTTATGTAGAAAATATATTGAGGATATCATTCAGTAGTTTATGTGTATTAGCTCACAGACCAATGACTTCTATCAGGATACAGACACTTGCTGTTCCCATTGCAAGAGGTCACCACCCTGCCGTTGGCCACAGCGAGCTGGAGGGAGAAGTGACTGTGTGTGGACGTGTGTGAATGTACAGTACAGTATGTGTGTGTGTGCGTGTGTGTGCTTGTGTGTGGCTTTATTCATGTGTGTGTGTGTGTGTGTGTGTCCTTGACCAGTGGGCAGGACACTCTGACAGGCGTATTTGCCATTAGGGTCCTTGGATCACAGGCCTCATCTTACAGCTGTAGCTGTATGAGACATATGCACACACACACACACACTCACGCGCACACACACACACGCACACACACACACACACACACACACACACACACACACACACACACACACACACACACACACACACACACACACACACGCACACACACACACACGCACACACACACACACACACATGCCAGAGGTTGTGGATGATGAGGATGGAGAGATGTAGAGGAATGAAATGGAGTCCAGGGTGAATCTCAGTAGTCTGAAGCAGCTTCCTATCTTCGTCTAATTTCCTTCAGCAGACCTGACGTGAAGATGCATCATATACAGTGCCTTGCAAAAGTATTCATCCCCCTTGGCGTTTTTCCTATTTTGTTGCATTACAACCTGTAATTTAAATTGATTTTTTTATTTGGATTTCATGCAATGGACATACACAAAATAGTCCAAATTAGTGAAGTGAAATGAAAAAAATTACTTGTTTCAAAAATTCAAAAATATAAAAAATGGAAAAGTGGTGGGTGCATATGTATTCACCCCCTTTGCAATGAAGCCCCTAAATAAGATCTGGTGCAACCAATTACCTTCAGAAGTCACATAATTAGTTAAATAAAGTCCACCTGTGTGCAATCTAAGTGTCACATGATCTTTTGCATGATCTCAGTATATATATCTGTTCTGAAAGGCCCCAGAATCTGCAACACCACTAAGCAAGGGGCACCACCAAGCAAGCGGCACCATGAAGACGAAGGAGCTCTCCAAACAGGTCAGGGACAAAGTTGTGGAGAAGTACAGATCAGGGTTGGGTTATAAAAAAATATCAGAAACTTTGAACATCCCACGGAGCACCATTAAATCCATTACTAAAAATTTGAAAGAATATGGCACCACAACAAACCTGCCAAAAGAGTGCCGCCCACCAAAACTCATGGACCAGGCAAGGAGGGCATTAATCAGAGAGGCAACAAAGAGACCAAAGATAACCCTGAAGGAGCTGCAAAGCTCCACAGCGGAGATGGGAGTATCTGTCCATAGGTCACTTTAAGCAATACACTCCACAGAGCTGGGCTTTACGTAAGAGTTGCCAGAAAAAAAGCCATTGCTTAAAGAAAGAAATAAGCAAACACGTTTGGTGTTCGCCAAAAGGCATGTGGGAGACTCCCCAAACATATGGAAGAAGGTGCTCTGGTCAGATGAGACTAAAATTGAGCTTTTTGGCCATCAAGAAAAACGCTATGTCTGGCACAAACCCAACACCTCTCATCACCCCGAGAACGCCATCCCTACAGTGAAGCGTGGTAGTGGCAGCATCATGCTGTGGGGATGTTTTTCATCGGCAGGGACTGGGAAACTGGTCAGAATTGAAGGAATGATGGATGGCGCTAAATACAGGAAAATTCTTGAGGGAAACCTGTTTCAGTCTTCCAGAGATTTAAGACTGGGATGGAGGTTCACCTTCCAACAGGACAATGACCCTAAGCATACTGCTAAAGCAACACTCGAGTGGTTTAAGGGGAAACATTTAAATGTCTTGGAATGGCCTAGTCAAAGCTCAGACATCAATCTAATTGAGAATCTGTGGTATGACTTAAAGATTGCTGGTCACCAACAGAACCCATCCAACTTGAAGTCCTGGAGCAGTTTTGCCTTGAAGAATGGGCAAAAATCCCAGTGGCTAGATGTGCCAAGCTTATAGAGACATACCCCAAGAGACTTTCAGCTGTAATTTCTGCAAAAGGTGGCTCTACAAAGTATTGACTGGGGGGGGGGGGGGGGGGNGGTGAATAGCTATGTCACGCTCAAGTTTTCAGTTTTTTTGTCTTATTTCTTGTTTGTTTCACAAAAACAATTATTTTGCATCTTCAAAGTGGTAGGCATGTTGTGTAAATCAAATGATACAAACCCCCAAACAATCAATTTTAATTCCAGGTTGTAAGGCAACAAAATAGGAAAAATGCCAAGGGGGGTGAATACTTTCACTGTACTTACTGTAGGCTCATGATGGGTGCGATTATTGCCCCCTGTCAATCATTGACTCAGAGGCCTCGTTTCCCTGTTACTGTCTAGGTTCAACAACCATGGTTAATGTGACACAGTGCAGTGTGGCAGGAAGACATGTTGGCCTTAATCAGTATGTCAGTGGCATTGATCAGTAACAGGAGCTGATCCTTGATCAATATGTTAACTATGAGACAGAACAGACTGACTTACAGACTGACTGACAGACTGAACACACCCTAACTGTAGGCAAGATGGAGTTTCCACCATGCTGCTATGTTTCCATCCTTTCCCCATCAGTAGTTACAGAGGAAAATAGATCATTTTAAACACTTTTCTAAACAAGGATTGAGTAAGAGTTCTGAGGTCCACAAGCATTAGAAACAATAGACTGCACTTCAACATTTATAGCGACAGACAAAAAATATAGTAATACATTCCCACCAGACTAACAGAGCACCCAGACTAAAGTGATTTCTTTTAAGAGAAGTGCACCTGGTTGACTCCTGTTCCTCTGTCTCTCTCTCCTCTCAGTGTGCCAGATTCTACCTAAAGGAGTGGTGTCTGTGATAGGCCCTGCCAACAGCCCTGCTTCTGGCTCTACTGTCAGTCATATATGTGGAGAGAAGGAGGTGAGTGGCACATACATATACACACATGCATGGATATGCACGTTCTCTCTCTCTCTCTCTCTCTCTCTCTCTCTCGCACACACCCTTCTTGGTCATCGTTACAGTGTCAGGAGATTGAGTCTCCCAGGAGTGCTGAATCTCTCCTCAACCATCAACCACTTTCCATCTGTTTTCTCTTTACTCCCTTAGGCCTTTTATCCCTTCTCACTCTGTTCTCCTCTTCCCCACCTCTCCTCATTTCTGTTTCCTCCCACCATCTTTCTCTCTCTCTCCTTAATGTTTTCTATACTGGTTCTTTGATATCATTGCCTTCTCTGCTCTTCCTTCCTTTCTCTCGCTACTTCCTTTATGCTCTCCTCTCCTCTCCTTCCCTCCCCTCCTCTTCTCTCCTCTCCTCCTCTTCCTCTTCCTCTTCCTCCTCTCCTTTCCTCTCTCCTCTCCTCCTCTCCTCTCCAGATCCCTCATGTAAAGATAGGTCCAGAGGAGACTCCCAGGTTGCCCTACCTGCGTTTTGCCTCTGTCAGTCTGTACCCTAGCAACGAGGACCTGAGCCTGGCCGTGGCAGCCATCCTGCAATCCTTCAGCTACCCCTCAGCCAGCCTAGTCTGTGCCAAGGCTGAGTGTGAGTACTGTGTGTTTGTGCACACGCACGTAGATGTAATTGTGTGTTTGTGTGTGTGACTTTTTAAATATATTTTAATTTTTTTAACGTTTTACCGCTTTTACCATGCGTCCTTCCAAAACACGACCCCGCCAAGCCGCACTGCTTCTTGACACACTGCTCGCCTAACCTGGAACCAGCCGCACCAATGTGTCGGAGGAAAAACCATACAGCTGTCGACCGAAGTCAGCCTGCATGCACCCGGATGCCACAAGGAGTTGCTAGAGCACGATGGGACAAGGACATCCCAGCCGGCCAAACCCGGGATCGAACCCGGATCTGCGATGCAGTGCCTTAGACCGCTGCGCCACTCGGGAGGCCCTGTGTGTGTGCCTTTGTGTGTGTGTGTTCGTGCAACTCACACTCCCTGTGCGAGCTCATGGAATCTTGGCACGTTCACACTGTCTGGGCGATTATGACTGTCCCCTGCTGTTAGACACTCATTCTAACAGGCTGCTCTTAAAGTTCACTAAACTGTACATGCAAACAACACAACTCGTGGTCCATATAAATCACACTCCAACAGTATCTACCTCTTACTCATCCTCCAACACTTGGCCAGACAGTCAACCACCTGTCAGGCTCCTGATACACTATAAAGACTGAGCTCTAACAATTGTAAGTTGCTCTATCAGACTATTGATTTAATGATTGATGCACAGTAATTATTCCAAAGAGCTGTAATCCTGTTTCAGTCTCAGAAAATGAAGAGCTCCTCTCCTCTTCATAGACTCGCCACTTTGAACATGAGACCCTTTGAAATACATCAGAAACTTTACACCGATATGATCAGTGATTTTGATGTGATACACAGGCCTACTTCCTTCCTTCCATTTTCTGATGTGAGATGTGAGACTTGTGTCTATTTGATGCGTTTACAAAAAGCTTCTCTATTTGGAAGAGGTTTTCAAAGCAACAGGTATGTAGTCATGGTGATATAGTGATTGCGGGTGCAGATGAGGCTCTATATTTGCCTGGGAAGTGATCTCGTCAAGGTTACCGTTACCCACAGACTCTCTGACCCACTTGGCTGTGGGAGCTATCGCCGTGCCGAGCTGCTGGTTGCCATGGCTGCAGAATAGGTGCTAACTGCCACTCAACAGGCTGCCTGCCTGACTCCCTCCACACACACGTACATACAGTCAGTGTGCTGCAGAGAGATAGACGATTAACACACCATGGCTACAACCAACAGGGGTTTTCATATTTTTCCATCTACCTCCGTCGAGTGGCTTTCCATCTACCTCCGTCGAGTGGCTTTCCATCTACCTCCGTCAAGTGGCTTTTTCTTCTTATAGTGTCCATTCAGTTGCTGCATGGACAAAGACATTTTATGTTGATTTCCAGGCATTTTTCGGTTCTTTTTGGCTCATTGAAATGTTTTTTGTTATGTATGGGTCACGTCCAGCTATTAATCTAGTGCCATTATGCAGTTTTATGAGATGGATGAGGTTAGAGAAAGGAGAGGGAGTTGGTAAAAATGGATCGAGAGAGAGGAAGCAAGAACTGGAGAGAGGAAAAGAGGGACAGGGGAGAGATTATGAGAACGGAGATGAGGGCAAAGGGGAGAGTGACCAGGATAGGAAAAGAAAGAGAGAGAGAGATACTAAAGAGCTAGAGTAAAAGATGGAGATGTTAGCGAAAGAGAGAGAGCAGTTAGAGAGAGAGACAGAAGGAGAGGTTAGGTTAGTGAGAGAGTGTGATAAAGAGAGAGAGGAAGCTAGAGAGAGTATTGATTTTTCTCCTCCTTCAAACTAATTAAAGTTTTTGGCCTGGTTCAGTGATTACCACACTGCTTACAGGTCTGCTCTCTGGGAGGCTCCTGTCCCTCCCTTCCTCCCTCCCTCCTGACCCTCCCTCCCTTCTCTTTCTCCCCTCTGGCTCCATGTGAAGCTCCCCAGACGCTGGTAGCTCCTCTTATTTACTTATCTAGCAGCGTTTTTTCCTAGAGAATATAGAATTAGAATGGGATTTATAATTTATATTCTAAACCCCAAGGACCATTCCATAGTGTTTGGCCCAGGGACTAGCTACAGTACTGTATATATGCAGTACAGAATGCTTTGAGGAACGAACCCATCATGTGTTGATGCATCCCATGCGTCATGTCGTCACCGTTTGATATTGTGAATGCCAATGGGAGAGAAAGAAGTAGACGTTCATTTAGATTTTCTGTTTGGCTTGTCCCTAGTGGGTCTTGTTGCTATGTACGTGGCTAAGTAAATACCAGGCCGTCTGTAGTGGATCGGTGGGTCAGTTTTTTCAATTGCTTTCAATCACATCGTCTCTCTCAGAATAGGATACATTTCACACTGCTATACAATATACATGCAATAGGCAACAATGTCAAATTCTAGATATTCTATGTCAATGCCACAGTGGTGGGTTAGCACTATATAATTATTGAATCTCCCCAGAACCTAATTTATAGGATCTCTTGTTAGAACTACCAGTATAGTACACTTTATATGCATTTTACAATGCCAATCTCCAACATCCCATGTTCGTTTGTGGGATGTTAAATTAAATCTCAAAATGTTTCTGTTATTCTATCCCTTCTCTTCCCCTTCTCTCCGGCTCTCTCCCGGCTCCGCCCCTCAGGCCTTCTGCGATTGGAGGAGCTAGTGCGGCGCTTCCTGATCTCCAGGGAGACGCTGTCAATCAGGATGCTGGATGACAGCCTGGATCCCACCCCTCTGCTGAAGGAGATACGAGATGACAAGGTGGCCACCATCATCATCGACGCCAACGCCTCCATCTCCTACCTCATACTCAAAAAGGTCAGGGCTCATGCCTCAGTGCTAGGGTGGCTTTTATAGAGTAGCTACACGAGTTGTCGCCTGTAGAGCACAAACAGATCTGAGATCAGGCTGAGAAGTTGTACCTATTGACTGATTTGGTAGCAGGGCCCATGGTATAATAATCTGATCCTAGATCTGTGGCCTGGTCTACGTCTAGCTCAATAACCATTTGACTGATGATTGTTGCTTGCTGGATACAGGACAGTAATGCAGAGAACCCTGTGAAGTTATATAGTGAGCAACAATGGTTCAATTATCTTAAGCAGCTTAAATCATATTGACAGCTTGTCTATTTGACATGCGGTAATCCATATTCAGTGGTGATAATGTGTTATGGTGTTATGATGATTTATATTGTACAGCCTGTAGCAACAGCAGTCAGAGCACAGGAGTGACTCAGAGATTGGCCTTTATATAGAACTATGTCTGTCTGTCAGTACATGCATTACCACTGTTCTCTGCTTCTCTGCTCTCTCTGCTCTGTCTACTCTCTGCCTTAAGCTTTATTGTGTAAGTTTGACAATTTAACACTGTGGTTATGGTAAGCTCTCTCTTTCCATCCCTCTCTCTCTCGTCATCCCTCTCTCTCTCTCTGCTTCTGTCCTTCTCGCCCTCACTACCACATCTATCTTCCCCCCTCTTCTCTTTTACTTTCTATCTCACTCCCCTTCTCTCTGTCTCCCCTCCCTCCTTCGCTTCTCTCTCTCTCCACAGGCGTCAGAGTTGGGGATGACATCAGCGTTTTACAAGTACATCCTCACCACCATGGTAAGAACGCACCAACGCCTCTTAGCATTCCTGCCATCTTTCCACCTTTCCTCTCCTCCGTGTCCTTCCTTCCTTCCGCCTCCTTCCTACTCCCTCTCTTTGTCCCTGGGTATGTGTGAGGGACGGGGCTCAGGGGCGTGCCAGGTGGTTAGAAACACATTACAACACACAGAGAGACACACACTACATGACCAAAAGTATGTGAACACCTGCTCCCTGAACATCTCATTTCAAAATCAAGGGCATTAATATGGAGTTGGTCCCCCCTTTGCTGCTATAAAAGCCTCCACTCTTCTGGGAAGGCCTTCCACTAGATGTTGGAACATTGCTGTGGGGACTTGCTTCCATTCAGACACAAGAGCATTAGTGAAGTCGGGCTCTGATGTTGGGAGATTAGGCCTGGCTTGCTGTTGGTGTTCCAATTCATCCCAAAGGTGTTCGATGGGGTTGAGGTCAGGGCTCTTTGCAGGCCAGTCAAGTTCTTCCACACCGATCTCGACAAACCATTTCTGTATGGACCTCGCTTTGTGCACAGAGGCAATGTCATGCTGAAACAGGAAAGGGCCTTCCCCAAACTGTTGCAACAAAGTTGGATGCACAGAATTGTCTAGAATGTTGTTGAATGCTGTAGCGTTAAGATTTCCCTTCGCTGGAACTAAGAGGCCTTGCCCGAACCATGAAAACCGGGGCAGCTCTAGTAGGGCAGAAATTTAACAAAACGAGTTGTTGGGAAGGTGCCACATTGAAAGTCACTGAGCTCTTCAGTAAGGCCGTTCTACTGCCAATGTTTGTCTATGGAGATTGCAAGGCTGTGTGCCCGATTTTATACATCTGTGAAATATATTTATGTATATATAGTGTATGAAAAAATAGGAGTTTAAATATTTTTATACAAAGGTAACATATCTCCACAAATTATAAGTGTATAAATCTCAACCGTTTATCTTTTCCAGTGATGAAGACATAGATGTCTCATGGCATGGTTGGGTATGCAAAATGGGTCAACTTTGAGTACCTTTATCTCTTGAATGTTTTGGTATTCAGGTCCAAAAAGTAACATTCTAAACACTACATGGGCAAATATGTATGCAAGGTTCGTTCAAATCAAAAAGGCAGCTGCCAAAAAGGGATTGAATTCAAATGGATTTACCCTGAAGACATTTCAAATGTTATGTTCTCAAGTTTATTTTTTATTTTTTTTATTATTTATTTCACCCCATACAAACATACACAAACAAACAAGGTACAGACGCACACAAAGAACAACTATCTCCCCCCATAACCTTTGGACTTGATAGCATTCCCAGAAAGCATGGATTATTAAATCATTGTTAGTTTTACACATGACATGAATTTGTGAATTTTGTCTCTTGTATAATACATTCTATACGTTAGATTATACTGAATTAAGCGTAAATGTTTGTTAACTGTAATTGTATTAGTTTGCTCTGATGTCCAAAAGATTTCAAATGAAAATGTCATGATATGTAACTTTAAAGTTCCATGTATTTGAAACTATCTACATTCGGTCAGTCCAAAATTACTTTTTAATTCGGTCATGGAAATAAATGTATTTCCTATTATCAAGTCATTTACAGTTTCCATGCCTTTAATTTTCCATGTGGACCAACTTATTGGTGAATTCTGAAAAGCTATCCAAGGATTGTTCCATAAGGTTGTGTTTTTAGGGAGTGATTTTGCTTCTTGTAGAATATGTTACATTTTATTCCATATTGTTAAAGTGTTCTTAACTATGAAGTTGTTAATGTTTTTGCCTTTATCCTTTGAAAATAGACATGTAAAAAGATTCTGGGGATGAGCATGTGCATCTTCAATATGTACCCATTGTTCCGCTTTAGTGCATTCAACTATATGTTGCAAATCAAATCCTTTGGTAGCAATTTGATACAATTCCAAGTCTGGAATGTTAAAACCACCCTCAGGAAGATGTAAAACGTTCCTTTTTATTCTATTACTTTTATTAGCCCATATAAAGTTTGTTATGACTGAGTATACTTTTTTAAAGAAAACTAAAGGCATGGAAACCGTCAATGACTTCGTAATAGGAAATCTTCAGTGGGTAATTGGTATTACCGAAAATAAATATAAAACTTTGGGAGCCATGCCATTCAAGAGGTTTATTTTGCCTGTAAGATTTATGTGAAAATTATTCAATAGAATTAGATTTGCTTTCATATTGTTGAATAATGGAATAAAATCATCTTTATATATTTGTTGTTTATTGTCACTTATTAAGCAACGTAAGTATATTTTTTGTGGTCCACTCAAAGGATTGATGTAGATGGTGAGTTTCTTTTTTAACGCTATTTTGCTTTTTTCCACATAAATTTTATATACTGAGATTTTTTAGTATTCTGAAAATATTTTTAGCAAAGGTGGCATTGAGTTTTCAATATTTGTCAGGTATATCAGGAGATCTGCAAATAAGTTTAGTTTATATTCATGTTTACCAGTACTGATACCTGTTATGTTTGGGTCCTGTCTAATTATTTCTGCAAGTGGTTCAATTGCCAGTGCAAACAGGAGGGGGGCGAGGGGACATCCCTGTTTTGTGCCCCTTTCTAAATCAAGTTCATCAGATAATGTATTATTTGTAGAGATTCCATTTATCAGCCTCTTTGGAGGCTGACTAAATTTGCCTTTTGTATTACAAAGTCTGTCAATTTTATTGAATGCATAATTTAAGTCAGCTGCTAAAATAATAGTTCCTTTCTGTATTTTATCTAATATCGCTTAAATTCTATCAAAAAACACCAGATTTTCCTATGGTGGGATATACAGTACAATGAAATCAATGTGTATTTTTCACCATGTAAGGTACAAGGGAAAATTATCTTTCTATTTATCAGGATGCTTACATCTCTGCGGTTACTACAGTATGTGGCAGCATAGGCCTCTCCAACTCAGCTCTTCTTTAAATGTTCAATTTCTCCTTTTAACATTTTTTATTCTGCAAGAAAACCACATCTGCTGACAATCTTTTTAAGTGTTCGAGCACCATATGCTTTTACCCCCATCATTCCATGTGATAAGTTGGATTTTGTTGGCCATGTATATAACTCCCTGTCTTAGGTCAGTTAGGATCACCACTTTATTTTAAGAAAATGAAATGTCAGAATAAGAGTAGAGAGAATTATTTCTTTCAGATTTTATTTCTTTCATCACATTCCCAGTGGGTCAGAAGTTTACATACTGTCACGTCCAGCCCTGGGTTTCAGGCTGGCGTGTTTAGTTTGTTTTGGTTAGTAGGGTTTTTTGGTTCTAGGTGGTATATTTCTATGTTGGGTTGATGGTTCCCAATTAGAGGCAGCTGATTGTCGTTACCTCTAATTGGGAACCATATATATGTTTGTGGTTTTCACTGGGGTTTTGTGGGTCATTGTTTCTTGTTTGGTTTGAGTGTTTATGTTCACCGTTGTTACGATCTTCGTTTGTTCATTCTTTTCCCAGTTACGTTTAAATAAAATATGTATACTGGAAGGATTGCTGCGTCTTGGTCCGTCACTCAAGGAGATCGTGACAGAATGACCCACCATAAAAGGACCAAGCAGCGAAAGAGCCAGGATTTCTGGACTTGGGAGGAAATCCTGGCTGGAGAGGGACCCTGGACCCAGCCTGGGGAGTATCGCCGTCCTAAAGAGCTGGAAGCAGCGGCGGCGGAGCGGCGCTATTATGAGGATAAATACGGAGCATGGACACCCGATCGGGAGAGATATGCTGGAACACGCCTGGCGAGGAAACCCGAGAGGCAGCCCCCCCCAAAAAATTGGGGGGGGGGGGCACACGGGGAGGTTGGCTGGTGCAGGTTGGAGACCTGAGCCAACTCCTCGCGCTTTTCGGAGGGAGCGTCGCACTGGTAAGACACCGTGTTATGCGGTGAAGCGCACGGTGTCTCCAGTGCGTGTTCACAGCCCGGTGCGCGACTTGCCAGCTCCTCGCATCTGTCGTGCTAGGGGGAGTTGGCAGCCAGGAAAGAGGGTGTTGGCTCAGCGCTCCTGGTCTCCGGTGCGCCTCTTCGGGCCAGGATATCCTGCGCCGGCTCTGCGTGCGGTGTCTCCGGTTCGACATTCCAGCTCCCCTCATCTGTGATGCCAGGGTGAGAGTGCAGCCTGGAAGAATGGTGCCGGCTCTGCGCGCTAGGTTTCCAGTGCGCCTTCGTGGACCTCAATATCCTTCGCCGGCTCTGCGTGCGGTGTCTCCGGTTCGTGCCCACAGCCCGGTGCGCGACATTCCAGCTTCCCTCATCTGTGAGGCTAGGGTGAGTGTGCAGTCTGGTAGGATGGTGCCGGCTCTGCGATCCAGGTCTCCTGTGCATGTCGTGGGTCCAGCACGTCCTGTCCCTGTTTCACGCTCCAGGATCCCTGTGCGCGTCGTGGGCCCAGCACGTCCTGTCCCTGTTCCACGCACCAGAGTCCCAGTGCGCATCGTGAGCCCAGCATGGCCTGTTCCCGCTCCCCGCACCAGACTCCCAGTGCGCATCGTAAGTCCAGCACGGCCCGCTCCCCGCACCAGAGTCCCAGTGTGCATCGTGAGCTCAGCACAGCCTGGTCATTGTACCAGGTTTCTAGGGTGTCGTACCAGCCTGGTACATACTCTTCCGGCTTCTAGCCCTGGGCCTCCGGTGCGTGATCTCGGGCCAGCACGGCTGGCACTGGAGCCGCCACCTAGGACAAAGAGACCCACCCGAGGACCCCCCCCCATGGACTTTTTGGCGCGACCGCGCCTTTGGGGGGGGGGGGGTAATGTCACGTCCAGCCCTGGGTTTCAGGCTGGCAAGTTTAGTTTGTTTTGGTTAGTAGGGTTTTTTGGTTCTAGGTGGTATATTTCTATGTTGGGTTGATGGTTCCCAATTAGAGGCAGCTGATTGTCGTTACCTCTAATTGGGAACCTCATATATGTTTGTGGTTTTCATTGGGGTTTTGTGGGTCATTGTTTCTTGTTTGGTTTGAGTGTTTATGTTCACCATTGTTACGATCTTTGTTTGTTCATTCTTTTCCCAGTTATGTTTAAATAAAATATGTATACTGGAAGCATCGCTGCGTCTTGGTCCGTCACTCAAGGAGATCGTGACACATACACTCAATTAGTATTTGGTAACATTGCCTTTAAATTGTTTAACTTGGGTCAAACGGTTTGGGTAGCCTTCCACAAGCTTCCCACAATAAGTTCCTCCTGACAGAGCTGGTGTAACTGAGTCAGATTTGTAGGCCTCCTTGCTCACACACATTTTTGCAGTTCTGCCCACAAATTTTCTATAGTACTGAGGTCAGGGCTTTGTGATGGCCACTCCAATACCTTGACTTTGTTGTCCTTAAGCCATTTTGCCACAACTTTGGAAGTATGCTTGGGGTCATTGTCCATTTGGAAGACCCATTTGCGACCCAGCTTTAACTTCCTGACTGATGTCTTGAGATGTTGTTTCAATATATCCACATAATTTCCCTTCCTCATGATGCCATCTATTTTGTGAAGTGCAGCAGTCCCTCCTGCAGCAAAGAACCCCCACAACATGATGCTGCCACCCCCGTGCTTAACAGTTGGGATAGTGTTCTTCGGCTTGCAAGCCTCCCCATTTTTCCTCCAAACATAATGATGGTCAAACAGTTCTATTTTTGTTTCATCAGACCAGAGGACATTTCTCCAAAAAGTATGATCTTTGTCCCCATGTGCAGTTGCAAACCGTAGTCTGGCTTTTTTATGGCGGTTTTAGAGCAGTGGCTTCTTCCTTGCTGAGCGGCCTTTCAGGTTCCGTTGATATAGGACTTGTTTTGCTGTGGATATAGATACTTTTGTACCTGTTTCCTCCAGCATCTTCACAAGGTCCTTTGCTGTTGATCTGGGATTGATATGCACTTTTCACACCAAAGTTCGTTCATCTCTAGGAGACAGAACGCGTCTCCTTCCTGAGCGATATGACGGCTGCGCGGTCCCATGGTGTTTATATTTGCTACTATTGTTTGTACAGATGAACATGGTACCTTCAGGCATTTGGAAATTGCTCCCAAGGATGAACCAGACTTGTGGAGGTCTACCATTTTTTTCTGAGGTCTTGGCTGATTTCTTTTGATTTTCCCATGATGTCAAGCAAAGAGGCACTGAGTTTGAAGGTAGGCCTTGAAATACATTCACAGGTACACCTACAATTGATTCAAATGATGTCAATTAGTCTATCAGAAGCTTCTAAAGCCATGACATCATTTTCTGGAATTTTCCAAGCTGTTTAAAGGCACAGTCAACTTAGTATATAACCCACTGGAATTGTGATACAATGAGTTTAAGTGAAATAATCTGTCTGTAAACAATTGTTGGAAAAGGTACTTGTGTCATGCACTAAGTACATGCCCTAACCGAATTGCCAAATCTATAGTTTGTTAGAGTGGTTGAAAAACGAGTTTTAATGACTCCAACCTAAGTGTATGTAAACTTCCGACTTCAACTGTAACTACTCATCCATTCTCCTTCATTCACACACAACATATATCCTATGCCTCCGCACACCCATGTTCTCCCCCCCACACATATTCATATTCACCCTCCTTCACTCTCCCATTCATATGCACAGACACATACCCACACATACACCCACTCACACCCCCACACAAACACACATCCATAGAACTAGTATTTACAATTGTTGACTTACATTCTATATTTCCTCTTTTATATTGTATTTTCAGTGTTCATGTATCTCATTGGCATTGGCTAATTCTATCGTTACTTCTTAGAGAAGAACAGTTAATTGGGGACAGTAAAGTCTAGATTGTTTTGGGGGGGAGGGGGAAAGAATATTATCTCAATTTACGATAAGTTGGTCTGGGGCATCCCTGTTTGTAGCCTAGTGTGCTTATCTGTTTTTTCTGCTTCTGCCTCTCCTCTGGGCACTGGGCTCTCTTTCAACTGGAAATGTTTCTTGCAGCCTGTTCAGGGCTTCATCAGTGCTTGTGAACTCCATTCTCCGTGTTCCCTTCTATACCTACAGTACTGCCGGGAATCAGAGTTGAGACTTGATTCCTTTTTCCTCCGGTGACTGTCTGATCGGAATGAATTGCTTGCATTTTTTTCTCAGTCTAGAAGACAGGTCTTGGACGAATCAAATGGACTGGCCCTTGACCTTGATCTCTTTATTACCCTGTGCCCACAGAATGTTGAATTTTGTCTGATAGTTCCACAGACGTAAGATTACCAAGCGAGGGTATTTAGCGTTCTTCTGCTTCACGCCAATCCGATGTCATCGCTCCAGATCCTCCGGTAATACATCCACACTAAGCTCCTCCAATATCAGCTTGATCACATAAATGGAAAGGTCTGCTTTTTCCTTGTCTTCCGGTAGGGACAATATTCTCATATTATTTTGTTTTCTAGCTGATCCAGTTTATCTTCTTGTTTCCAGAAGGCCAATTTGATTGTTTTGTTCATCCACGCGCCCGCCCTGTATATGCATAGATTACATGATAGAATCTACTTTTTTAACAACAGATTGCAACAGTTGTTTATTTTGGTGAGCACTGGATATCCTTCAGCTGTGCGTTGCTCTCATTTGCATCTCCAAGTTGTTCTTTGTCTTTTCCTCTAAGGGAAGCCATGGCTTGTTGGGTTTGAGTCTCATCTTCATTTTACTCACAGATTGGTTCGCTGTTGTGTTAAACTGACCGCTCACTCTCTCCCGGCTGCTTGTGGATATATTGATCTTTCGATTTTAAATGCTTAATGTAAACTATGTTGTCTGGCCTCTACATATATTCACAGTTTTGACAGAACAAAACGGAGCTACTATCTCTCCATGCGTCAAAGGGGTACGCGCATACTCTGTCTCACTATCTGTTTCTGTTTCTGAGATTTCATACACGTCACTCACCCAACATATCCTCTTCTCACCCTCTCCCAGGACTTCCCCCTGCTGAGGCTGGATGACATAGTCGATGACCAGTCCAACATCATAGGGTTCTCCATGTTCAACACCACCCATCCGTTCTACCTGGAGTTCATCAGGAGTCTCAACCTGTCCTGGAGGGAGGGCTGTGATCTCATCTACCCTGGGCCTGCGGTATGTCCTACCAGGGTGTTACATTCACACATCACTGTGTCAGCTGGTGCATGCCTTGTATTAACTGAGAAATTGTATGGTAACAAGTGTTACTTCCTGGTGTGTAGGTATCAAATGGTCCATATGGATGCTTGTCTCATTGAATCACCAAATACCGACACCAAAATTGAATAACATTATTACTATGTTATGAACCATGTTATCCCTTCCTCCCTCCTGCAATGTCATACCCACCACCCCTCTTCTCCTCCCTCCTGCAACTCTCTTCTCCTCCTTCTGCCCATTTCTCCTCTCGTTCCCCCGTGAACCTCCTTCTCCCCCTCCAGTTGTCGTCAGCGTTGATGTTTGACGCGGTGCACGTTGTGGTGGGGGCGGTGAGGGAACTCAACAGGAGTCAGGAGATTGGAGTCAAACCTCTCAGCTGCACCTCTCCTCAGATCTGGCAACACGGCACCAGCCTCATGAACTACCTACGCATGGTCAGTACACACACAGACATGCAGGCACACATGCAGGTACACACGCAGGCACATGAACACACACAAGAACACACACACTTCACTTTCATTTTGAGTGTTCGGTTGACAAAGAAGATAGTTGTTTCTTCTCACACCAATATATCTGCCATTTAGATACCAATGGCAGCCACATTGTTAAACAAGTCACCAGCAACTACAGCATATCAGTCCGTCACACTCCTGTCCTGCCCACCATGTCGTTGTGTTGGGTAACACTCCTGTCCTGCCCACCATGTCGTTGTGTTGGGTAACACTCCTGTCCTGCCCACCATGTCGTTGTGTTGGGTAACACTCCTGTCCTGCCCACCATGTCGTTGTGTTGGGTAACACTCCTGTCCTGCCCACCATGTCGTTGTGTTGGGTCACACTCCTGTCCTGCCCACCATGTCGTTCTGTTGGGTCACACTCCTGTCCTGCCCACCATGTCATTGTGTTGGGGTCCAGTGTTGGTGATAATAGGTGGTTGTGTCACTCTTCTCTTCTCTGGTCTGTCTGTCTGTCTCTCTTCCATCTGGCACTCCTCCTCCCTTGTTATTCTTTGTTATTTGACGAGACTGGTTGTCTGTGTGTCTCATTGATGAGCTGTCTTCATGGCTGCCTGTGCTCCATCTCTCTTTGTCTCCTCGGTACAGGCCTATCTGTCTCTGTTATCAAACCACTGGGTGTGTTCCATCTTCACCACCACTCCATTCATCTTAGCTCTATCAAGCTCTGTCAGCACTGTCACACTGTGTGCTAGATATGTGTAGTGTAAGTATATTGTTCTCTCTGTCTCTGTATATCTGTCTCTCTCTCTCTCTCTCTCTCTCTGTATCTTTCTCTCTCGTACCTCTTTCTCTTTCTCTCTCAATTCATTAAATTCCATTCAATTCAAATTAGATATGTGTAGTGTAAGTATATTGTTCTCTCTCTCTCTCTCCCTCTCTCTCTCTGTCAGGTGGAGTATGATGGTCTGACAGGCCGTGTGGAGTTCAACAGTAAAGGACAGAGGACCAACTACACCCTGAGGATTCTGGAGAAACACCACAGGGGTCACAGAGAGGTCAGAGGGCACTGGGATTATAGAGAAACAGAGTTTGACACAAAATGGCTTCCGTGTTGACAGTAATCCTCCATAACAGTGACATTCTAGCCATATAATTAGAATTGGTTATGCTATGGAAGTGCTTTGTGATTCGCTAGCTACAGTATGTACTTAGCTATAACACCAGCTGAGGACTAAAGGCTTAATAGAACAGCAAAATCAATAGTTGTTTTTTGGGTTGACATTTGCGATACGAGACTCCAAGGGGATCTCCAAAAATGTAGCACTCGTATTCTAATTAGATGGTTTTCCCTCTGAACGTGAAGGTTTTTAACGTTCTACATTTCAAACACAGTGAGGGTGCTGACATCTATCTACAACGCTCCTAGAAACGGTTCTCTTAGAAATGCAGCAGGAGAAGAGAAACTATAGGGCTTTAGAAAAAAAGTATAATTCTATCTTTAGAGCCATTACCTCCTATCTGACCCATAGAGAGATGTATGTGAACATATAGTTTATCTTCATATAGTTTATCAAAGTGCCTTTGGGCTTTTCCTCTGGATTCTAGTTCCTTTTTGCTTTACATTGTCACATGGATTTACTGTACCTCCTGTATAATCACACACATCCTGCAATTATTATCCTCTCTCTCTCCCTCTTTCTCTCTCTCTCAGATTGGTATCTGGTACTCCAATAACACACTGGCTATGAACGCCACCAGTCTGGACATCAACGTCTCGGAAACACTGGCCAACAAGACCCTCATCGTCACCACCATACTGGTGAGGTCAAAACCTTTATTATGACCACCATACTGGTGAGGTCAAAACCTTTATTATGACCACCATACTGGTGAGGTCAAAACCTTTATTATGACCACCATACTGGTGAGGTCAAAACCTTTATTATGACCAGCATACTGGTGAGGTCAAAACCTTTATTATGACCAGCATACTGGTGAGGTCAAAACCTTTATTATGACCACCATACTGGTGAGGTCAAAACCTTTATTATGACCACCATATACACTGAGTGTACAAAACATTAGGAATGCTCTTTTCATGACATAGACTGACCAGGTGAATCCACTTCAATCGGTGAAGATGAAGAGGAGGAGACAAATAATGATTTTTAAGCCATGAGACAATTGAGACATGGATTGTGTATGTGTGCCATTTAGAGGTGAATGGGCAAGACAAAAGATTTAATTGCTTTTGAACGGGGTATGACGGAAGGAGCCAGGCGCACCAGTATGAGTTTTTTAAGAAATGCAACGCTGCTGGTTTTTCACGTTCAACAGTTTCCCGTGTGTATCAAGAATGGTCCATCACCCAAAGGACATCCAGCCAACTTGACACAACTGTGGGAAGCATTGGAGTCAACATGGCCAGAATCCCTTTGGAACGCTTTCGACACCTTGTAGAGTCTAAGCCCCGACGAATAGAGGCAGTTCTGAAGGCAAAAGGGGGTGCAACTTAATATTAGAAAAGTGTTCTTAGGTTATACACTGAGTGAACAAAACATTAAGGTCATTTTAGTAAATCATATCAGTCTCCTACACATAGTAATGCCAGAGTTGACATGCATCCCTCTGTCCCCTCCGTATCCCCTTCCTCTCTGTGCAGGAGAGCCCCTATGTGATGCGTAAGGGGAACTACCAGGAGTACCAGGGGAATGACCAGTACGAAGGCTTCTGTGTGGACATGTTGAGAGAGCTGGCAGACATCTTGAAGTGCTCCTTCAGGATTAAACTGGTGGATGATGGGCTGTATGGAGCGCCTGAACCCAACGGGTCCTGGACCGGCATGGTGGGAGAGCTCATCAACAGGGTGAGCACACACCACACACACACTTGTACGACTAACAATTCAGTCCCATTCCAAATCTTATTTTCCCTAACCCTAAACCTAACCCGAACCCTTACCCTTACCCTGACCTTAACCCTAACCCGAAAACCTAACCTGAACCCTAACCCTAACCCTAAACCTAGCTCCTAACCCTAAAACTAACCCGTACCCTTAACCTAACCCTAACCCTAACCTTAACCCTAACCCTAAACCTAGCTCCTAACCCTAAAACTAACCTTATCTCCTAACCCTAAACCTACAGTAATTCTAAGCCTAACACTAATTCTAACCTTAACCCTAAACCACCTAGAAATAACATTTGACCTTGTGGGGACTTACAAATTGTCCCCAGTTGGTCAAACTTTTTTGTTTGACCATTCTTGAATAGTTAAACACACACACACACACACACACGCACACACACACACACACACACACTAATAAGAGACTATGTGTGCTTAATTAGATCACAGCATACTTCAATTACCACAGTGTGGTCCCCATGTGTCTCTTGCCATGGTGCTGCCCTGCTCCCCACTCTCTCTGCCCTCTCTGCTCTCCTGACTGATCAAACCAGACTAATCCCATGTTCATCAATTAGGCTTTAATTTGACTGTCTGACAGGAGGTTCCATAGTTGGAACAGCCAGCCAACAGTTCTGCTGCAGTGGATCTCTAGTTCTATTTCCTCTCTGAAAACACAATTTTTCTCTTTGTGTATTTCTCTCTGTCTTTCTCCCTTTACTCATAGGTCCAAACCAGGGGTCTATGACTCTGAGCGACCGAAGTGACGGTTTGTTGTCATCTATTTCTGACCCTCTCTTTCGCTCTCTCGCTCTCTCTCTCTCTCTTCCACAGAAAGCAGACTTGGCAGTAGCAGGCTTCACCATCACGTCTGAGAGGGAGAAAGTCATAGACTTCTCCAAGCCCTTCATGACGCTAGGAATCAGCATCTTGTACAGAGTCCACCTGGTAAGACAGACAGACAAACCAGAGCAGTTGGGTGCATTGGATTTCCCTAACTGCTGTTTGTTCTATCCTGTTTATTTTATGGGCTGTGACAATGCATTTCTTTGAGGCTATTGAGGATATCTGAATCTGATTCATAAAGATAGAATGGATAAGTCTTATAGAGTTCATGGTTGTACTTCGCACACATTTACCGTTCAATTCTCTGAGCCTTACATTTGTTGCATTATGAACAGTTTAACATTGCAGAGATTATGTGCTGTACAGTTGCAGGGAAGAACACTGCCCCTCTGTGGTTGAAAGAGGAACTCCATTACAGCTATGTAATGTAATGTAATGTAATGTAATAGGGCCACTTTAACCTGTCCTATCTCTCTCTCTGTCTCTGTTTTAGGGGAGGAAGCCTGGGTATTTCTCCTTCCTGGACCCCTTCTCTCCGGCCGTTTGGCTCTTCATGCTGCTCGCCTACCTGGCTGTCAGCTGTGTGCTCTTCCTAGCTGCAAGGTAAGTGCATGAGAGAGCACCACAGTAACCCAGGGCAACAGGAACAGGAAGCTAGTGAGGAACTCTGGGATTGTTTGTGCATTTTGGTTGACACAATTGAATAATAATG